>CP137682.1:490030-556637 GCA_037976565.1 Mesocentrotus franciscanus | reverse complement strand
ACCCTGGCTTTAGGTAAGAAGTAAAGCAATTTTGATATCAACTTCCAGACTTTCAGCTTTCAGGATGCCGGCTTAAAACCTATGAAAACCTATGAAAACATATTGTACACAAACTTCTCATTGGTCCAGTTTCACTAAGTTTCATGCAGCAAAATGAATAATTATTGATTTATTAGTTTTTATTTTTGTATTTATTAATTTGTTATTAACAAAAGCATTGCAACAAAACAGGAGACATTCTAGATGGTCTGTCCCACATAAATGTTTATTACATTTAGAAGTCTACTTTAGCAGCCACCTGTGCAGAAAGACCAACTGTCTGTAAAGACAACTTCTTTAGTTTCCATAAAATTATCCTTTATCATCGATACCTGTAATATAGAAACCTGTACATTAAGACCATATGATTGTAAAGACCACATTTCTTGTCTCCCTTGAGTGGTCTTTATATACAGGTTTCACCGTTTTGTAATCATCATTTTTTTTCCCTCCTTTCTTCTATCATTCCAACAGCCACTGAACTGAAACAGAGGATACAAGACTGGATCCACTCCAAGATGAAGAAAGAGTGATGATCTAGTGAGAGTCAGACCAGAAGTCCTACAACTCACTCAAGCTTCAGCAATGAAAGATGATGTAAAAATAGCCCATTTTCCTGCTTTAAGAATTGGTCAGCTTTGTAGGCCTCATGAGAACTTAGTGGAACATGAAAAGAACATTATTTCAGATGTTCAAATCAAATCCTATGGGGTATTTCAAAAGCAAAGTAAAGTGAGGCGAGAATAGGCATTGTAAAAACTGCTATTTATTTGGTGCTGGAGCATTGGTCAATCTTGCAGGTCCCATGACAAGATATTGAAACATGAAAAACAAAGACACACTCAAAATATGAAGATATAAGACTACATTTGTTTGCGTTTTTCAAATTACTTAGCCAAGCTTGGTTCCAAACTGCCAATTTATATTTGGAAATCCGCATTTCATATGACTCGAGTCTACAATGTCTATAGATCAATTTTGGTTAATAACGTATACAAAAGATCACCTTAGGATCGTACTCTGCTAAACAAGAGTTAATAATATCTATTCAAAACTCTCAAATCATTGAATGAAAACATTCACAAAGCACTTTGTTTAAATGTACATTGACCATACAAATTATCTATATTATAAACTTATCTGTGAGAGGTTGGGTATGGAGATATCTTTAGCCAAGTGCCCAGGAGGGTGTTTACTAAGCCTAGTGTTCACTCCTATCCTTTTAACAAAGTGTTAACACCTCTCTGCCGTTCCACAGACAGTATGCTTGCAAAACTAGGAACATTTACATGCATAAAACTTTTGTAAATTTCTCAAGTGCTGAAGATTTGTGAAAGTTTCATGCTGCAGAACAGTGGTCCCTACCAATTTCTAGGCTCTAGTTTAACAACATAATTCTGCAGACTCCTTTGCAAATGCTCTGCATTTTAACTTTGTGGTTGCCTAGGTTATTTTGTTTTCCTGGATCCATACAGTTGTAACCTTTGCTATATTTTGTTTTTCCATATTTTAGTCTCAGTTTTAAAGGAAGGAGATAGTTCAGAGAAGGAGATAAGTATGATGTTTTCTAGTCTCTATGCAACAGTGCAATTATAACTTTCACCAAAGAAGGGAGAAAGTATGTAGTATAGAAAATAATTTCTTGTATACATCTTAAAGAGCCCTGATCCTGATCTGATGTTATTATTGTATACCTTATAACATTTTTGATAAATGCCCATGGATGAGTGGTCTAAGTCATGTTTCTCATGTATATAAAATCAATCAAAAAAGATGTGCTGGGGGTAGAATTCTGATGGAGTTGTTGAAAGTTTGTGGTACTAGAATTGTAAATAAGAATTTCAAAAAGTAAAAATCTATGAGCTGGGAAGCTACACATCATTGCTGTCCATTTCTGTCCAATTCCATTCTTGGATATAGAATAATATGATAACTCCTACAACAGGGCTTTGTATACATTCAGGATGAAGAACTTATATCCCTCCCCCATGTTAGAACAGTGGTCTTGGGGCGTGCTAGATAACAAATTGTAAAAGCTCTCTTCTGTCATCTCAATTAGAAATGGAAAATTTATAGCACCTCCCCCCTCCCAGCCGGTGTGTTTGAAGCCCCTGGATTATCTTCACCTGTTGAGGTATAAGCATCCCAGATTATTCATAGACACCTCATTTGATATTCACATTTGATTCGTTAGAAAGAAAGAATTTTAGTCAGAACGGCATCATGATGTGTATACTTTGTACGTGCATGCCAAAAAAGGATTTACCATTTAAACCATTTTGGAGAATATTGTTAAATTGGGAAGCTATTGGAATATTATGCAATGATAGCACATACCTTGAATGTGTAGCTCTGATACTTTGTGCATGTACTGCTAAGATATAAATATGTTGATGTAGGTTTTTAGTAAATTAAACATTATAGGTACAGGATTTAAATTGTGAGAAAGATATTACTTTCAAGTTAAATGTCATGTCATCCAAAATGTTGAGACATTGAGTGATTTTTTGACATTTTATTAGCAGGCTTTGATATTTTTTATCTTATTTTGTTTTTAATGGAATGCAAATGAAGTAAGAGTATCATCATAGATGTGGGGCTTTGGGAGTCTTGTTAAGGAGGATTGATGAATTGTAGAATTTGAAAATGGAGAGAATATGCTGATACCTGGGGGTGTTTCACAAAGACTAAGATTGACTTTAAGTTGGACTTAAGTATGACAGGCCGTTCATGCCACTGTTTGCTCTTACCATTTACTGGCATTTGTCTTTCAAGGGACGTACAAATTGTGATCTCAAATCTACAGAGTTTACATTTTTTGATAGTTCATTATTGAAGGAAAAATATTATCTAAAGATTATAATTTAGAGACCAATGGTGATAGCAACCAATGGCATGAATGGCCCGCCATACTTAAGTCCAACTTAAAGTCGATCTTAGTCTTTGTGAAACACTCCCCAGGACTCAAAATTGAAAAGGAAGTCCTGTGTGATTCAAATGTAGACTGTGATGAATGCATTATCTGATTAGATTGATGTGATTAGAAAATTAAAAGAAGTCCATGTAAAATAGATTGGTTTAACTTTATATCCTATGTTCTTCATTCTGGGAGGCAGGGTGTAGGCACAAAAGAGAGAAAGAGAGAGAGAGAGGGGGTGGATATCATTTTGTTTCTTTCCTCCTGCCATTTTCTTTCCTAGTGAATTTGCTACTTCTTTTTAATGAGAATACGATATTAATGAGAGGTTTTCTATCCCTTCGATGTATATCTCTCTGACTTTCACAATTGAAGTAAACAAGTGTGATAGAAATGAAGCAATGTCATGAAGGAACTTTGTCCCTTATTTCAGTATTAACCTGATCTGACAGTTTGTAGAAAGAAATGAGCTGAATCAGAATATATGCTCAATCGCTTGCTTTTGTTTCCCTGCAGTTGGATCCAGACGTATATTCCAAGCTTATGTATATTTCGCGATGCATCATTATTGAGGATTGTTTTTGCCGGTGGTTTTTTTTTTTTACGTGGAGGAGTAGCACAAAGTATCATTGGCTGTTCATAAGATATAACACCCTGTGTGTGTTGATATATTTATTTGAGTATTTAAATGATGTCTTCAAGGATATTTAACCAAGTGTCCACTAATGCATGTTCATGATGTAAATGAGTAGTCTAGTAAGATCTACAGTTAACAACTAGATTATTCATGCTCCTTGTAAATTTGATGGGTTTGTGAGGGTTTTTTTTGTTACTAAAGAATGAAAGGTAGACTGGTTGAATTAGGATCCTTGTCGGAATACTTTAGATGAAAGCTTTAATATGTCACATTCTCAAGAAACAAATCGGGATGAATCAATTTTTCACATACATGTACTTAGAAAATTACAAAACTTGTTAAGGGTACGGATAATTTAGTTGTTAACTGTATGATACTTATTTTTTATTTCATTTTTTATTTAATCCTACCTGTAAGGAAAGAGAATGTTTTAACTTAACACCATCTAATCCGCAGTATATTTATGCAGCTATGTAAGTCGTATTGAAAATAAAAAAGACTATTCCTTATTGTCTTAAGTCTTTCTTTCTGCATAAGCGCTTTAAGGACATGTTAATGTTCTTTATGTTAGTACCCTTAAGATTTCTAAGTCTCTAGAGCAAAAAGGGTATGAATCCCGACCTTGCAAAAAGTTCATAAAATGGAGACCTCCTCAGATCTCAAAGTATGTGTACTTGTTCATTTACCAGGGCAGGAAGGCTGTGATTCACAAAGGAGGTCCTGCATCCAATGAATGGGCTATATACACCTGTTTTACTCCACTTTAGAAATTTAAACCATGATTCAGTCAATTAGGGCCAAAGGGTTTCAAAACAAACCTGAATGAGAGCAAAGAGAGCTCTGATTCATTGAAGCTTTAGCAATTCTTTCCATCACTCATTTGCATCAAGAAAATATTCTTGTTCTTTATATGGACCAATGTCTATGAAGTGTTTTCTTTCAAACTCCAGCTTAAAGGGACTGGGTAAATTTGCCCCAGATTAAAAAAAAAAATCCTGGATTTAGCTCATGCTGCAATCACAATTATAAACCTTTAGGTCATACATGAATCCCATGACTTTTACAAGCCAATCGCCTGTCTGATTATCAAGATATCTGTGATTGGGATTAGAAATTTCAGAATTCGTTTTCCTAACGGTTTTTATAACACTACAGTCTATTGGGAAAATGAGTATGGTAAAACCAGTCACTCAAAGATTTTTACTTTTTTGAGGCACTCCATGATCATTTTGAAGCGCAATTTTTTTAGGGCTTCAATATTACACCATATCACAGACACTGATAACATGTAGGGCCATGCGTCTCAGATTTAACATTGTTAAATGATGCCTTTAAGTTACAAGTACACGTACTATGAAAACATTGGGGCTCCTGTGTGTATGAGTATGTGGGTCAATAATGCTATGAACTGGAGGAAAAGTAAACGTTCAATAGGTTCTTACCAGGTCTCTCTGTCATTAGGAGAATCCACTGTAATTTTAATCTAGTCCTTTTATGTGATGAAGAAGCTAAGGCAAACTCTAAACACCACGGCACTTCTGTATTTATATGAAAACGGGATAGTTGACTACTACACGTAGTACGTTTTATTCCTCATTTACATGTTTTCCAGTCATACGATGTGTGAGGAAGGTTGTGCTCTCTTTTTCTATTCCTCAGTGTCGTGCATATAATATTTGTAAATTGGAATATAAGACTTAAAAGTGTAAGGTTTGCTGAAATTAAATTTAAGTTTGTTTTTTAAATTATCTCAGAAGAATGTAAACGTATAATGTGAATGATCAAATATATGAATGCAATAATATTTGACAGCGTATAGACTAGTAGTGATTGAATTAAATAGGTCAAGTGGCTGTTCACCAAAAGACTACAGAATAGTGTTTGTGACTGTATTTATTGCATTTCATTTCATGTAACCTCATTTTGTTTCATTTTGTTTCATTTTGTTTCATTTTATTGTCTCGCCTGCGTAGCAAAAAGCGAGACATAGGCGCCGCTGCTTTTCCGGTGACGGCGACGACGCCGGCGGCTGCGACGCCGTCAACATCAAAAACTTAACCTTAACCTGAGGTTAAGGTTTTGAATTTTTAATATAATTTTGAAAGTATAAGTTCTTATTCAATGAAACTTAGACTATAGGGTTACCAAGTATCTCCAATCGTGTGAGGGGAATTTTAGGTCGCTAAGTCAAGGTTGTGGCAGGTTAAGATTTTGAATTTTTATCATAATTTTAAAAGTATACATTCCTATTCCATGAGACTTGAACATAGAGGTTTCGTGGTCGAGTGGATACGTCCCCTGACTATCGATCACAAGGTCCGCGGTTCGAGTCCCGCCGCGGCACTAATATCCTTTGGCAAGACATTGATCTACATTTGCCACACTCCACCCAGGTGAAGTAAATGGGGAGAGGCAAATTTTTTGACATGTCAAAAATCTTCTTACGATTGTCCACAGATTGATTTTTCCGTAAATAACTTGTAACAATCCTTAAGTATCGTAAACCGCTTGCAACAACACATTACCATCCGTAAACTGCTCGCAAGAATCCATAAATGACTCGAAACAATTTTTTAAACGATTTGTAACGGTTAGTTTACGGATTATTACTAGTGCTTACGTATTGTTTATGATTTCATTCAGGTCGTGATACGATGGCTTTACGGATTGTTAATGAGTTATTACGAGCACTTTACGTGTAGTTACGAGTACTTTATACCCCCTTCACATACACGGATTTTCTTACAAGTCCTTACGGATCGCACATATTCACGGATCCTTACGATTTTGCCACTTTTACGACTGATTTAAGAGTTGTTACGAGCTATTTACGAGCTATTTACGGTTTATTACGGATTATTACGAGTTATTACGATATACTACGAGCAACTTACGTGTTAGTTACGACCTGTTTACGTGTTGTTATGAATAGTTACGAATATTTACGAGTCCTTACGATTTTTAGCCAAAAAATAACAACTGAAAATGAAGTGTTCGAATTTGCAGCTTTTATACCTTTCCCTAAATCGTAAGCAATTCATAAGAATATGTAAAGTATACGTTTCTATTCGTAAAGTACTCGTAACTACACGTAAAGTGCTCGTAATAACTCGTAACAATCCATTGTAACACGACCCGAATGAAATCGTAAACAACACGTAAGCACTCGCACTAATCCGTAAATAATTCGTAATTTACGGATTCTTGCGAGCAGTTTACGGGTGGTTATGTGTTGTTGCGAGCTGTTTACGATACTTACGGATTGTTACGAGCTATTTACGAGTTATTTACGGAAAAATCAATCCGTGGACAATCGTAAGAAGATTTTTGACGTCAAAAAATTCGCCTCTCCTTTCACGGATCCTTAAGAGTGTCTGCGAGTTGTGACAGGTTATTTACGGATGCTTGCGATTGACTACGAGTTGGCGATCCGTAATGACTCGTAAGAAAAATCCGTGTTTGTGAAGGGGGTATAACGAATAGGTACGTATACTTTGCGTATTATTACGTATTGTTTACAATTTGGGGAAAGGTATAAAAGCTGCAAAATCGTAAGGACTCCTAAATACTTGAACTTGTAACTATTCGTAACAACGCGGAAACAGGTCGTAAAATGCCCGTAAATTGCTCATAGTTATCCGTGATAACTCGTAACAAGTCGTGGAATTTTGCTGTCAATTCATCGTAATAACTCGTAATAATCTGTAATAATTCTTAAATAGCTCGATGTAACTCGTAACAACTCTTAAATCACTCGTTAAAGTGGCCAACGCGTAAGGATCCGTGAATTTGTGCGATCCGTAAGGACTGGTAAGAAAAATCTGTGTATGTGAAGGCGGTATACATTGGCGGATGCAGGGGGGCACGTGCCCCCCGCCCAAAAAAAAAAAATCATGCTTTTACAGGTAAATAATCACACATAATCAATAAAAGGAAAGAGAATATATAAATGAACTCTACTGAATTAGATTTTTGAACAATGATAATTTCCCATATTCTATATAGCAATGTTATTACAGACATACATTAACGTTTTCTGTAACGTTTGAACTCTAGACCCATCCATGATGAGACAATTGAAACCTCTTGAATTTAAAATTCCTACGTTGCTAAGGCAGTAAAATTAAATACCATTTGTAGCATTTTTTTCTCTAGTAAACCTCTCAACTATTGATGATAAACCCTATTCTGACTGTTTTGATTTGTTTGCCTGTTTGTAATCGAGAGAGAGTGTGTATGTGTGTGTGTGCGTGACAGAGAGAGAGAGAGAGAGGAGGATATGGGTAAGTGAGAGATAGAGTGATAGCGAGTGAGAGAGAAAAAAAGAGAGAGACAGGAGGTGAGAGAGATAGGGTGGTGAAAGGGAAAAAGAGAGAGAACTAGACCTTAATAAAATTCGTTATCGCAAGGCAGTAAATCCTTCCTATCACCTTTTCTCACCCTTTCAGCCTTGATTTCTCGCTCCTTCCATTTTGACTGTCATAAATCATCCACTTATTTCATATCATCATTGTCATCCCCATTTTCTCCTTTTCTTCATTTGCCTCCACCACATATGCACTCCGACCCCCTTTCTCTTCTCCCTCTCCTCTCTCCCCTTCACTCTCCCCCAGCTATATCTCACACTCTTTTTATTGGTGTATTACAACGTGAAACCTTTTCTATTTTATTGAAAAAAAGGGGGAGATTAGAGGTCATTGTAAAAATCTCAGAGGTAAAAAAAGGGGTGAAAATATATGTTCGCATCCAGGGGCGCCGGAAGTGGGGGCCAGGGGGGGGGGGCGGTCGCTACCACAATCGAAAAAGTGGGGGAGGGGCAAAACGCATTTTCGCCCCCCCCCCCGAAAAAAATCAGCAGTAAAGGAGTAAAAATGGTTTGTATTTTGTAACCCCAAAATGGATTGATTACAATCACAATTGTATTCCATTCAAAGAAAAGGAGAGTATTTAACAGGAATTAAACTTCCTAAACATTCCGCATGCCCCTATATTTATCAATTAATGGAGGATTTTATAATAGCGATACGCGCATATCGTGGAAATATTGTGAGAGTATGGGAAAGCGTGTGTTTTTTTATGATAGGGGTGAGAAGACATGAGCCCCTGAACACTGGCGTACTGATGGGGAGGGGGGGGGGCAGTTGCCCCCCAAATAAAATTCAAATGTGGTTTATTTCTTATTCGATACCAGTGATTTACAAATGTTGCTGAAATGATATGATTTTCCCGGATTTTTCTCAATTTTTTTGTAAATTATACTTTTTTATGCGTTTGTTGGAAAATTACTAATTCCCAAATTTACAGTCAGGCAAAAAATATGTTTATTTAGAAGCCTTCATGTCAGGATCTGCAGAACGGCGGGGGCTCGGGGCTCGAGCCCCCTCACTTTTTTGAAAAAAGTATGTTAAAGAGAAAAAGAAAGAATGAGTGAGCTGCCAGTGTCGCAAATGAGGTATCAAAATATGCTCATCTGACCGTAATTAAATGCCTAAAACCCCTGAGCTTACGGGGGTTCCGCCCCCTGGACCCCACCAAGGGCCCTAAGGAGGGCCCCTGGATGCTCATCTGACCGTAATTAAATACCTTAAACCCCTGAGCTTCCGGGGGCTCTGCCCCCCGGACCCCACCAAGGACCCTAAAGCGGGCCCCTGGATGCTCATCTGACCGTAATTAAATGCCTAAAAACCCTGAGCTTCATGGGGCCCAGCCCCTGGACCCCCGCCAATTAGTGACCTGCCAGTGCATGTCACAAATAAGGTATCAAAATATGCCCATCTGACCGTAATTAAATGCCCAAAACCCCTGAGCTTCCGGTTGCTCCGTCCCCTGGACCCCACCAGGGGGCTTAAGACGGGCCCCTGAATGCTCATCTGTCTATGATTAAATGCCTAAAACCCCTGAGCTTCATGGGGCTCAGCCCCCTGGAGCCCCTGGACCCCCAAGACGAAAATCCAATGGGGACCAATTGTTTCACTTTCCATGTACTCCAAATTGCCAATTGGTATTCAATTGGGATTCAATGGGAGCATTCAATGGGGATTTTTTTTTTTTTTTTATGGTCAGTTTTTATTCTTTTCTCTCTTGAAACAAATTATAATCATAGTACAATTACAATCATCATATGTAACGCTCACTGCAAATGTGATGACATTATAAATCAGTATAAATTTTGTCTTACAAACGGCTTCAAAAGAAAATTACATAGTTAGTTCCTATACAATCATTTTTGAAACAAAAATTCATATTTTCAAAGAAAACATATGCAGTTGTATAATCCAAAAATTTTGTTTTAACAATGTAGCAACTTATACTTCTTTTATACTGTTGTCCTGAGAGAAAAGTTTCTCTTTTTGTTAACCCTCCCTACCCGACCTCTCCCTTATCCTTATCCCCTCCCCCTCTTAACCGGTGGACGACTGGCTCTGGGTTCCAATTGTTTGTCTAATACTCAGGTTTTCCCATTTAGAAAAATGAATAGTGAGAGTTCCCCTCATTGCTGCCAATTTCCTTTCTTCTACTTTATCCCCTATTATACTATTCTTTATTTCATTAAAAGAGGGTGGTTTTTTAAGTTCTCTATTTCTATAAATCAGATATTTAACAAGAATTAAAACATGATTCATTAATTGATATTTTCCTTTATTTCTCTCCTCTTTCCCATACAGAATTTCCTCCAAACTACAGTTAAGTATTTCAAAGTCTAAAAATCTCGTGCACATTCCCCACACTGATTGTGCAAATTCACAAGTATAGAATAAATGTTTATATGTTTCTTCATCTTTTCGCAAAATGAGCATAAGTTAGTCGAGACAAGACCAAAACGGAAAAGGTGATGGTTTGTATATAATATATTATGTATAAGTTTGAACTGAAACTCTCTTAATCGACTGTTAAGTGTACACTGTCTTAGTCTTAAAAATATGTTTTCTATTTCCTTACAGGAAAAACCATAGTTCCTTCCAATTCTCTCAAAAACCAAAGGTTTAAAATCATCTTTCTTTATTAATTGTACATAAATTTGTTTTGATTTTAGATCAGCTATATTAGTTGTTTTCTTCCCCAAAGTGAAATCAGTTCCAGAATTATTTTTTCTTCTCCCTTTCTAAAATTATTTTTCCAACAAACTGGTAAACAGGCATAAAAGTGCTTGATCTTTTCAATTTCATTTACTTCAACACCTAAATCGATAAAATGCCTGTCACATTTTAGTTTACCATCGTTTTCCAAAATATGTTTTAATTTGTAAATTCCTTTGTCATACAACCTCTTATCGTATATACAACTTCCTTTATATCGAATAAGTTTATTATTAAAATTACCACATCACCAATGTCTATACTCCTTATATGTCTCGTATTCACCCAATCTTCTAATAAATCCATATAAAATTGTGGAGCTGTCACTTTTAATAAACTTGGTATATAGTCACATGAAAATATCAAATCTCCACCCACGTGTTCAGTGACAAAGTTAAAATATTGTTTCCATTTCATGTCTTCATCTTTGTTTAGAAGTTTTTGAATCCACATAATTCGTTGCGATTTAACTTGTGCAGAAAAATTTAACATCTTTAACCCCCCTTGCTTATAGTCTAAAAACATGGTGTTTTTATTGATTTTATCTGTTTTTCCTTTCCATATGAAATCAAAAGTTAATTCATCCAGTGAATCATAAACCCATTTTGGAACAGGAGTAAGTGACGCCCGATAAAGAACTTTAGAATAAATGTGCACCTTCAATAGTTGAATTGGGATTCAATTGGGTAAATCGATCCAGGTAGAGGAACCAGTGATAAACTGATACTTCATAATCGATATTGGCAACTGTCCACCAATTAGGTATATTCTATTCTCAATTATATCATCTCCACCACGTAGATCATTTGAAGTGTATTCAAGTGTAACATTTAAAGTGACTCAGGCTCGTACACATATAAATACTAAATATGTATATTGTTTCTTGGTTAGTAATCATATAATCAATATATCTATTGCTAAAACGTGAATGTAATTGTAACATGATCAGACAAAATAATCTATTGGTTAATAATTGCCGAAGGAAAATAGAAATCACAAAAATGATGGCATTGTCTTAATTTGCTTAACAAATCATGATAAATGTATTTTTCTGTGACACGTGTAAAGTAATAATGAATATTCATGAGATGCATAGATCTGTTGGTTTCTATTGGTTTCTATTGGTCTTATTGGTCCAATTGGTTTCTATTTAACATTGGTCCTATTGATTTCTATTGGTTTCAATTGGCCCTATTAGACTTTAATGGGATTTCAATTGGACCATGTAATCGGCCCCATTAGACTTTAAAAGGTTTTCAATTGGTTTCAATTGGACCAATTGAAGTCCAACTTAAGGCCAATTGGTCCAATTGAAACCAATTGGGGTCCCATTAAGGTCTAATGGGGCCTAGGCCAATGGGGCCAATGGGTCCAATTGGTCCAATAGGGACAATCTGGACCAATTGAAACCATCTGAAGTCCTATTAAAGTCCCATTGAAACCTGTTACAACCTATTGGAACCAATTGGAAATTCAATTGGTGTTCAATTGGTTTCAATTGGATTTTCGTCTTGGGCCACGCCAGTTATAGTGACCTGCCAGTGTCACAAATAAGGTATCTAAATATGCTTCGTAATTTAATGCCTAAAACCTCTGAGCTTCCGGGGGCTCCGCCCCTTGACCTTTTTGCTCATTACGCCACCGCCCCTGAAAGGTGAGCCCCTAGAGTGTTTGCCCCATCCCAAACTGCTTCCGGCGCCTGTTCGCATCCGTCATATTAATTAGGTTTTTTTTTATGGAAGGGGTTTCCACACAAACGCAACATTTCAACTTACAATGTTAACAAAATCACGATATATATTTTCCAGCAAGCAAAGTAAAACAAAATTTCATAATATTCACGTATCTAAAATTCAAAATATCCCGACAAGAGCAATTGTCTATAATTTACAAGTTAAACTAGGTATAGTTTTACATAATATATTAATGTAAAACAACACATAGTGGATGCTCATATTTTACTCGTATGCACATGGTGCAGATATGAAACATCTCAGCATGATAATTTGATTATACTACATAAAATACGGTTAATCTGCCTTTTTTTTGAAGGTACTACATGTATTTTCCATTTGCAGACCAACATATTGAAAAGGTTAAATTCCAACGGCATTTGAAAAATAATACTAATTTAGAACTTCCCTCAAAACAAAAGGGCCTGAACATGCCTTTCTGTGGGAAAATAACGACCGATAGTTGTCGAATCGAATTTAGCGATCGCGGTCGTTTGACTAAATAGTCTGATTTTCAGACCCTTGTACCGAATGGTCGTACGTTTTGTGCTGCGCAAAAATTTAATCAGTTTAATTTTGGCCATTACAAGAAGTGGGTTATTGATGTAGACAAATGCTCATGTACCCTTTACAGCTCATTTTATGTATGTTATTACCAAACAAAAAAAGATTTCCGCAAGTCACTCAATAGTGTCTGACAGTGAAGTCTAGAAAGTAAACGGGTTTCCTTGCATAATTTGAATGCTAGGACACTGCTAACGTTTACATTTCACAGATCATCATACGCGACATATTCATAATTTCTGCAAAGTTCTACAGAATTTGATGTTGGCTGCAAAAGGGATACACTACCTTTTAACTTAATTGTTATCAATATCAACAAGTTACAATAACTGTTATAAGCTAATGAAATCGTAGCATTTGATTGGCTGAGAGCAAATTTGTCATGGAAATTTAGCATTTGTTATTGATAACAAGTTTTATGAAACAGGGCCCTGGACTAATATACCTCGACCAACTTAAAATTACCGATAAATCATTACTATTAAGTTATTCTTATATAACACATCATAATACATAATCAATGTATGATACATTCTGATGGTCGGGATATTATAGCATAGAGGAAATTGTGGGTTTCCATCAAAGGCCACAGAGAAGTGTTTCGGAGGTATCCTCCAAATTTCAACCTTTAAAATTGTCATACACCTTGTATGACATCTTTACAGAATTAATAATCAAAGTGCATAATCTGATTGAAATAAAACTCCATGAAACCCAAAACATAGAGCAAAATATACCTTTTGACGAAAGTCTTTAGAGTTGAACTCTACCTTTGGCACAAGAAACATATGCTTTCACCAGTCCTTTACTATTAACAATCTACATGAATCTGTTTCCTAAGACTCACCAACGCAAGTAGGTAGAGGATGGGACCATTCTCCATTTTCCTGACAATCCAATAAAATCGCTCCTTGTAACTGATAGCCCAGGTTGCATCCTATGATCACAAAATCACCTATTCTGTTCCCTCCTAGTTTGGTTCCATGGGTTGGGGGGTGTAATTCTTCACATGCCGCTCCTAGTTGTTACAAAAAACATAATGTTTGTACTTTGTACAGATATTTAAACCCGGCGTACGTACACCTAGTTTAAGTCTGGTTTAATTAGTCTGGTCTAACTATTTTCGACATGGCGTATTTAATACATATCGAGAGAAGAAAAAAATGTTATGATCAATTACTACAAATGATTAGACCCGAGAGACATCTTGTTGAAAGATAAAATCACTTCCACAGATACGGTGGCGAGGATTTTTTGCATTGCTATCGTTTTACCAAACAAACGGCGATTTACATTACATGTTACCGATCAGCTGACTTCAGCATTGGAGAGACACACATCGCGTGCGGATGCATATTGCCAGCCTAATCTGCAAGTGCCGACCGCCTTGGGATTTTATGCCGTCCGTAAGTTTGAACATTAATTTGGATACTTTATTAGGTGATAGGCCATTAAAAAAAAACATGTTTAGCCTCCTGCCTTTTTGAAAAATAGGAAGGAGGATTCCCGTTGTTTTTGTTCTTCTTCAAAATTGCCGCTCCGTACATTTTTCCGACTGGCTGGACAGTAGACTCCTTGACATCAAGCGACTTGTGAAGTCACTAAAGAAATTCCTGAGCAAGCACAACAAAACCATCGTTGTCGCAGGGGATTTCAACTGCCCGGACATGGACTGGCAAACTCTCACTGTACGGCCGAACGCCCAAGACAGAGAAGTTCAGCAAGCTTTAATATACCTCTCCTTGGAACATGGACTGGTCCAAGTCCACAACCAGCCAACGCGAGTAAACAACCTACTCGCGATCTCGTGCTGACTAATAACCATGCGCAAGTGAAATCATCCTATAGCATCCCAGGAACTAGTGATCATGCTATGGTTGTTACATACTTTGATATACAGCCAAGCACTGTCAAGACACGACGAAAAAAGATATACAATTTTAGACATGCAAATTGGGATGAAGTTAGGAAAGAAAAAGCTGACCTGTCCCAGAAGATCACTAGGAGAAACGAGTGTGGGACAAACATACAAGACCTATGGACTATGCTGCTGGACTCATTAATGGACATTGTAGAGCAAAAGATCCCATCGAAAACCAGCAACTGCAAACGATCACTCCCTTGGTTCAATCACAAACTGAAAAGAATGTTAAAAAGGAACGCCAGAATATACAAGAGAGCGAAGCAAACAAACTCTTGGGATGACTATAGTGCCTTCCAACGCCTGTGCAGACAAGAGTTCAGAAGAGCTGAGAGAGATCACCTTACCTCCTCTATATAGTAGATGAACTTGAGACTAGAAAAACACCAAGCCTTTCTAGAGCTACATAAAGGCAAAAGGGAATGAAAGGAGTGGAGTACCTCCGCTCATGCAGGAAGGAAAGCTAATAAAGTAAAGTAAAACAAAAGCAACCACCCACCTACAACAATTCAAGTCTGTCTTCACCATTGACCAATCAAAGAACTTGCCTCCAATCAGCAAGAGTTACAGCTGTTCCCTTCCTCCCCTGCAGATCACAGTTGAAGGAGTACTCAAACTGCTGCAGAATGTCAAAATCCATAAAGCATGTGGACCAGACAATATCCCTAATATCATTCTTCGAGAGTGTGCTGCCCAGCTTACAACATCCCTCAGTGAGATGTTCCAGCTTTCCCTGGACACTGGTGAACTACCAACAGACTGGTTGCAAGCAAACATCACACCAGTCTTCAAAATTGGTGATGTACACCAACCAGCAAATTACCGTCATATCTCGCTGACTTCTGTCACCTGCAAGCTCCTTGAAAACATCATATGCAAGCACCTCTTTGACTACCTGGAAGAAAATAACATCCTCACTTCCATAAACCATAGCTTTAGATCAGGATTCTCTACGGAAACGCAGCAAATAACAGCCCTCCATGATCTACTCAGATCAAACGACAAAAGGAAACAAACAGATGTTGTGGTACTAGACCTCTCAAAGGCTTTCGACAAGGTGCCCCATGAGAAGCTCATGCACAAACTCTCATCATATGGAATCATTGGCATCATCTATACATGGCTCAGGAACTTTGAGTTTGAGTTTGAGTTTATTAACAACAAAATTTATAACAAGTAAAAAAAAAACATGATGTATCAAGCATGATTACATAAAGTATAACAATATAACACAAGATCGATAACATTACACATGAAAAATATAAACATTGTTTTACAAAGTATGTTATATACAAATGAATACCAAGGTTATGTGTACACTTTTGTTGTTAAAGGGGGTACCAGAAGTTAGCACAAGTGCTAGTCGAGTCTGGTTCCCTGTCTTTGGCAAGAATTTTAGAACTATTTGTTTACTATACTATATTACATATATATACATGTAACATTTAACTATTGTGAAAGTAAACAAAGAAATAGAATAGTTATTTAGAAATATTTCTTACTTAATATATACATGTAAGTCAAGTGTGTGTTGACTTCGGTATCAGAACCATAGGTAATTTAAAAAATACAACATTAAAAAAAATACAACATTATCTAGTGATCTTTTTAGACTTCTTGACTAAGCGTCACATGAGGGTCGTCGAAGATGGGGAGACCTCCCATGATGCTTATATCGACTCAGGCGTACCGCAGGGGACAGTACTAGGCCCCCTCATGTTCCTGTGCTACGTAAATGACCTGCCAGACACTGTGAAGTCACAAGTTAGACTGTTTGTAGATGACTGCCTCCTCTACCGCCAAATCGGGAAGCAACAGGACCATCACATCCTGCAAGACGATCTTGCAGCTCTAGAATGCTTGGGCAAAAAATTGGGGCATGTGCTTCAACGCAAAGAAGTGCTACACCATGAGCATCTGCAGCAAGTCTTCCTTCTTCTACCAACTCAGTGGCCACATCCTGAAATATGTCCAAGATACTCGTTATTTAGGAGTCACAATCTCAGAGGATTTGAAGTGGGAGAAACACGTTGCCAAGACCACCCAAAAGGCAAACTGGGTCCTGTCCCTCATTCGCAGAAACCTCGACTTCTTTCCTGCAAACATCAAGCGAACAGCATACACCGCATTTGCAAGATTTCTCCTTGAATATGGTGCTACATCCTATGATCCATATTTGCAGAAGGACATCAACAGACTCGAAAACATCCAAAGACGAGCAGTTCGCTTCATCACAGGAAATTATGTGACCAGAGATGAGGGCTTCATTATGTACAAGCAAGCTTGTCGAGCTCCATCTCCCTAGCCTAAAGGAAAGAAGGAAAAACCTCAAACTCACCCTCTTTTTCAAAGTGTTCGGGGGGCTGGTGCCAGCTCTCCCAATTCAAAACTTTGCTCAACCAATAAAATCAAAACAACGTATCCGTACAAAACAATTTGAAAACTGTAATACCTCTAATATCATAGACAAACAAGTGACAAACAACAGCAAATGCTACAACCCCGGCCATTAGAGCACAAACTGAAAATTACAGGAGCTCATACTTTCCATCTACCATCAGTGACTGGAACCATTTGGACGACAACACCATGAACTCCATGGGCCCTGCGTCCTATAGATCCAGATCCAGAACTAAAAAGTTGCCGAAGTAAATCGACACGTATCACTTTGTTGCAGAGAAAAACAAATATATTAGCCTTTAGTTTGACGTTGTGTTCACGTAGTTTGAAGCTGTGACTGCAATGCAAAAATATCAATGGACAGTTCAGGTTGAGACACATTCTTTAGACATGTAATGACAAAAAAAAAAACTGTTAGGACATTTCTGTTTCCCTGTGTCACAGAACTAATTCATGAGATTCAAACCATCATGATAAACTTGTTCAACAATAATAACAGATGTAAAATAGAAAAAATCTTGACAAAATCAAGAGGTGATACGTATAAGTACGTACGTATCACCTAATAATGCTTACCGCACTGATACTCATCAGATGAATCTACACAGTCGCTTAATCCATTACATGCATCAGAGCTGTAAATACATTGTCCGTTCGTGCACTGGAAGAAAATCCCATCACAATCTGACAAGGCAAAATATTCGAAAGAGGTATAACATTTACTGAAAATTTTATATGGCTCAAATAGTTCCAACGTGTTAAGATAATTCGTACTTATTTTATTTTCTGGCTTGTAATCGATATTGTTTCTTATGATAATATCCTCCGACTTGAAAAATCGAATATTAATTAGAACCTCAAGGCAGAAAAATAAATTTGTTTTCAGGCATTCATAACTTTTTAATATTTGAAAAATGTTTGAGCATTTCTCATATTCATATATGTATACGCATTTAAAGAGAAGTAGCTCTTTGTGGCCTTCTACATCGATGAGGGAACGATCATGATTATAGCACTTAATTATAATTTCCTGGTTGCCAAATTAGTATGCAGATTTTCGATTCGATTTTGCTTTCCTAGTCTTTATACTTTTATACGGTGCTTACAACATTATTCTCTTATTGGTTGCTTACATATTCAGTGTCTCGAATGGTAAAGATTCTAAAAGCGTAGCAAAACAAGACGTATGAAGAAGCAAGCCACGACCAAATTGGTCAAGTTAATTAATATGAAAAAAATTCATAGTCCCTGTTTCTCACCTCCAATTGAAACAGAATTTATCACGACGAAGAGACCCTCATCAGTACCAAACGCATCAGTTGAGAATTGCAGCCACAAATTAGGATGGACAGACCAATAGTGATCAGGCAAATCACCAGACGGGTTATATGTCAGGTGGTATATCTGCGTACTCTCTTCAAATACGTCTGAGATCCCAGTGTAGATGCGTACGTAGTCACGGATTGACTGCATTCTCACATTTCCGAACGTTATGAGGAGCCGGTGCCCATGGACACCTCTGACATGCCATAGAATGTTCTCGAGATTATTGTAGTTGTTAGGGTAGTTAGGAGAAAACACTTTTAGGAGTTCACCCCCTCTCATATTGTACGTTGTATTCCATATGAACACGTCTGAAAGTATAATGAAATAGGTATAATGCTTTTCCTGTATCATTACCAAAGAACCGATATGGATTAGAAGAGTCGCTTGAGAGATTCGTTGGGAGGAAAAGTAAAAAGGTAAGGAGACTAGACCAAGAGCTAGGAAACAAGAACTAACCCGGAACGGAATATTACGACATTGAGTGGAATGACTGTGCAAGAGTGTTTAAGGGTGGCAGAAAACACAGATGTATGGGAAAATTTCACAATCAATTAACCTCCGACCTAGGAGAAGATACCTCGATAGATAGATAGATAAGAAATAGATAATAAAACGTCATATAGCATCTGTGTTTTGTTGTTTGCTGTTATTGAATAATACTCCTATAATAAGTAAAGTCCTAGCTTTTCTGCACTTTTTCTTCTCGCATTAGTTCCTTCTTGCAAAATGGTATTTACCAAGCTATTAATTCTTCCACCTAGTACCATGCCCATATGCCCAAAACCAATACTAAAGGGGCTGTGCTAATATAGATCAGTTCACGTTATGTGACTTGTAACCTCCAACTGCTGTGGTGCGTTCCGTGCGCCAGAGATCCCTTTTGATGATCTGGCACTATATTAACTGTATGGCATTAGAATAGGTAGTAAAGTTTCTACTAGCACTAGGTAGTAGAATAAATGCAAGAAGGAAGGAAATGAATACCTGTCATGCTTTCTAGGCTAGGACACACGTCTTCATAGTCATCGCAACAGTTGTCATTCGACTCGCACTTGCTGTCACAGTAGCAACCCTCAGGGTTACAAGAATACTCAGAGCTCGTACAACAGCTGTTTGAACACGATCCGTTTCTTTGTGGTGATTCAGTTGATTCTGAAAACAAAGCAAAACATAAACCCCATGGCTCGTATTCTGAAGTCTGGTTTAACTTTAAACCTAGGCTTAATTAAAGCAGACTTCAGATTACGGGCCACTATATTTATGTTTTCTTGTTATATTCAGATTATAAAATTCAGTTCATTATACCTTAAGTATTCCGAAACTGACGCTTATATTGTCACTTTGTATCACTTACTGCGTTAACCAAGGACACGTTTCTTCATCCTAAACTTACATACGAGATTTGATGAAGTCTCTGATACATCAACAGCAACAAAAATTATCTATGGACAGTTCAGGTTAAGACACATTATTTAGACATGTACTGACAAAGACACTGTTAGTACATTTCTGTTTCCCTGTGTCACAGAATTAATTCATCAGATTCAAACCATCATGATAAACATGTTCAACGATAATAACAGATGCAAAATAGAAATAATGCTTACCGCACTGATACTCATCAGATGAATCTACACAGTCGCTTAATCCATTACATACAGCAGAGCTGTAAATACATTGTCCGTTCGTGCACTGGAAGAAAATCCCATTACAATCTGAGAAGGCAAAATATTCGAAAGAGGTATAACATTTATTAAAAAATTGACATGGCTCAAATAGTTCCAACGTGTTAGTCTAATTCGTACTTCTTTTATTTTCTTGCTGTTAATCGATATTTTATATTATGATGATATCCTCCGACTTAAAAAATCGAATTTTAATTAGAACCTCGAGGCAGAAACATAAATTTGTTATCAGGCATTCATAACTTTCTTATATTTGAAAGTTGTTTGAGCATTTCTCATATTCATATATGTATACGCATTTAAAGAGAAGTAGCTCTTTGTGGCCTTCTACATCGATGAGGGAACGATCATGATTATAGCACTTAATTATAATTTCCTGGTTGCCAAATTAGTATGCAGATTTTCGATTCGATTTTGCTTTCCTAGTCTTTATACTTTTATACGGTGCTTACAACATTATTCTCTTATTGGTTGCTTACATATTCAGTGTCTCGAATGGTAAAGATTCTAAAAGCGTAGCAAAACAAGACGTATGAAGAAGCAAGCCACGACCAAATTGGTCAAGTTAATTAATATGAAAAAAATTCATAGTCCCTGTTTCTCACCTCCAATTGAAACAGAATTTATCACGACGAAGAGACCCTCATCAGTACCAAACGCATCGGTTGAGAATTGCAGCCACAAATTAGGATAAGCAGACCAGTAGTGATCAGGAAAATCACCAGAAGGGTTATATGTTAGGTGGTATATCTGCGTACTCTCTTCAAATACGTCTGAGATCCCAGTGTAGATGCGAACGTAGTCATGACTTGAGTGCAGTCTCACATTCCCGAACGTTATTAGGAACCGGTGCCCATGGACACTTCTGACATGCCATAGAACGTTCTCGAGATTATTGTAGTTGTTAGGGTAGTTAGGAAGAAACACTCTTAGGAATTCACCCCCTCGCATATTGTACGTTGTATTCGATATGAACACGTCTGAAAGTATAATGAAATAGGTATAATGCTTTTCATGTATCATTACCAAAGAACCGATATGGATTAGAAGAGTCTCTTGAATGATTTGTTGAGAGGAAAAGTAGAAGGTGGAGAGGCTAGACCGAGAGGGAAACAAGATCTAGACAGGAAGGGAATATTAAGACATGGAGTGGAATTACAGTGCAAGAGTGTTCTAGGGTGGCAGAAAACAGAAATTTATGGGGAAATGTTGCAATCATGCTCCGAGCTGGGAGAAGATACCTTGATTGATAAATAGATAAGAAATAGATAATTAAACGTCACCTATTATCTGTGTTTTGTTGTTTGCTGTTATTTATATAATATTTGATGGCTTTGAGTGTGATACAAGTACATACTGCTCGAACTATGGCAATATTAGACGAGTCGAAGACAACTCCAATATTGTCATAGCGAGAGCAATATATTCTTGTATCACACGAAAACAAATCCATACAATATTATTATTATTATTATCTATATCAGGCTTACTAGCGAAATAACAAAATTTGACTTATCTCGGTAAATATGGCTTTGTTTTCGTGTGATAACGATATCGATAGTAAAATTTCCCGGATGACTGAGCAATACGAAAACAATATTGATCAGTCATCTGGGTACTGCGCTAAAGATATTAAATACACTGATTTATTGTACCACTTGGAAGCCTTATATAGATAATAACAAATAATACTGCTCTTATCAGTCCATGTCCTAGATTGTCTGCAAATTTCCTTCTCCCATTAGTTCCTCCTTGCAAAATGGTATTTACCAAGCTATTCTTCCACCTAGTACCATGCCCATATATGCCCAAACCAATACTAAAGGGGCTTAGCAAATATCTATCAGTACATGCTATGTGACTTGTAACCTACGAATGCTGTGGTGCGTTTCGTGCGCCAGAAATCCATTTTGATGATCTGGCACTATAACTGTATATCATTAACATAACTAATCCATTTTAGAATAGGTAGTAAAGTTTCCCCTAGCACTAGGTAGTAGAATAAATGCAAGAAGGAAGGAAATGAATACCTGTCATGCTTTCTAGGCTAGGACACACGTCTTCATAGTCATCGCAACAGTTGTCATCCCTCTCGCAGTTGCTGTCACAGTAGCAACCCTCAGGGTTACAAGAATACTCAGAGCTCGTACAACAGCTGTTTGAACACGATCCATTTATTTGTGGTGGTTCAGTTGATTCTGAAAACAAAGCAAAACATAAACCCCATGGCTCGTATTCTGAAGTCTGGTTTAACTTTAAACCTAGGCTTAATTAAAGCAGACTTCAGATTACGGGCCACTATATATTATATTTTCTTGTTATATTTAGATTATAAAATTCAGTTCATTATACCTTAAGTATTCCGAAATTGACGTTTATATTGTCACTTTGTATCAATTACTGCGTTAACCAAGGACACGTTTCTTCATCCTAAACTTACATACGAGATTTGATGAAGTCTCTGACACATCAACAACAACAAAAATTATCTATGGACAGTTCAGGTTGAGACACATGCTTTAGACATGTACTGACAAAGACACTGTTTAATAGTACATTACTGTTTCCCTGTGTCACAGAATTAATTCATCAGATTCAAACCATCATGATAAACATGTTCAACAATAATAACAGATGCAAAATAGAAATAATGCTTACCGCACTGATACTCATCAGATGAATCTACACAGTCGCTTAATCCATTACATACAGCAGAGCTGTAAATACATTGTCCGTTCGTGCACTGGAAGAAAATCCCATCACAATCTGAGAAGGCAAAATATTCGAAAGAGGTATAACATTTATTAAAAAATTAACATGGCTCAAATAGTTCCAACGTGTTAGGCTAATTCGTACTTCTTTTACTTTCTGGCTGTTAATCGATATTTTTTATTATGATGATATCCTCCGACTTGAAAAATCGAATTTTAATTAGAACCTCAAGGCAGAAACATAAATTTGTTATCAGGCATTCATAACTTTCTTATATTTGAAAATTGTTTGAGCATTTCTCATATTCTTATATGTATACGCATTTACAGAGAAGTAGTTCTCTGTGGACTTTCACATCAATAGGGGAACGATCATGATGACGGCACTTACTAGTCATTTCCTGGTTGCCAACTTAGTATGTAGATTATCGATCCGATTTTTCTTTCCTACTCTTTATATTTTTATACGGTGCTTACAACATTATTTTGTTATTGGTTGCTTACATATTCAGTGTCTCGAATGGTAAAGATTCTAAAAGCGTAGCAAAACAAGACGTATGAAGACGCAAGCCACGACCAAATTGGTCAAGTTAATTAATATGAAAAAAATTCATAGTCCCTGTTTCTCACCTCCAATTGAAACAGAATTTATCACGACGAAGAGCCCCTCATCAGTACCAAACGCATCAGTTGAGAATTGCAGCCACAAATTAGGATGGACAGACCAATAGTGATCAGGCAAATCACCAGAAGGGTTATATGTTAGGTGGTATATCTGCGTACTTTCTTCAAATACGTCTGAGATCCCAGTGTAGATTCGAACGTAGTCACGGATTGACTGCAGTCTCACATTTCCGAACGTTATTAGGAACCGGTGCCCACGGACACCTCTGACATGCCATAGAATGTTCTCGAGATTATTGTAGTTGTTAGGGTAGTTAGGAGAAAATACTTTTAGGAGTTCACCCCCTCGCATATTGTACGTTGTATTCCATATGAACACGTCTGAAAGTATAATGAAATAGGTATAATGCTTTTCCTGTATCATTACCAAAGAACCGATATGGATTAGAAGAGTCGCTTGAAAGATTTGTTGGGAGGAAAAGTAAAAAGGTAAGGAGACTAGACCAAGAGCTAGGAAACAAGAAATAACCCGGAAGGGAATATTACGACATTGAGTGGAATGACTGTGCAAGAGTGTTTAAGGGTGGCAGAAAACACAGATGTATGGGAAAATTTCACCATCAACCTCCGACCTAGGAGAAGAAACCTCGATAGATAGATAAGAAATAGATAATAAAACGTCATGTGGCATCTGTGTTTTGTTGTTTGCTGTTATTAAATAATACTTCTATAATAAGTCAAGTCCTAGCTTTTCTGCACATTTTCTTTTCGCATTAGTTCCTTCTTGCAAAATGGTATTTACCAAGCTATTAATTCTTCCACCTAGTTCCATGCCCATATGCCCAAACCAATACTAAAGGGGCTGTGCTAATATATTTCAGTTCACGCTATGTGACTTGTAACCTCCAACTGCTGTGGTGCGTTCCGTGCGCCAGAAATCCTTTTTGATGATCTAGCACTATATTAACTGTATAGCATAAACCTAACTAATCCATTTTAGAATAGGTAGTAAAGTTTCCCCTAGCACTAGGTAGTAGAATAAATGCAAGAAGGAAGGAAGGACGGATATGAATACCTCTATGCTATCTAGGCTAGGACACACGTCTTCATAGTCATCGCAACAGTTGTCATTCAACTCGCACTTGCTGTCACAGTAGCAACCCTTAGGGTTACAAGAATACTCAGAGCTCGTACAACAGCTGTTTGAACACGATCCATTTCTTTGTGGTGATTCAGTTGATTCTGAAAACAAAGCAAAATATAAACCCCATGGCTCGTATTCTGAAGTCTGGTTTAACTTTAAACCTAGGCTTAATTAAAGCAGACTTCAGATTACGGGCCACTATATTTATGTTTTCTTGTTATATTCAGATTATAAAATTCAGTTCATTATACCTTAAGTATTCCGAAACTGACGTTTATATTGTCACTTTGTATCACTTGCTGCGTTAACCAAGGACACGTTTCTTCATCCTAAACTTACATACGAGATTTGATGAAGTCTCTGACACATCAACAACAACAAAAATTATCTTTGGACAGTTCAGGTTGAGACACATTCTTTAGACATGTACTGACAAAGACGCTGTTTAATAGTACATTACTGTTTCCCTGTCTCACAGAATTAATTCATCAGATTCAAACCATCATGATAAACTTGTTCAACAATAATAACAGATGCAAAATAGAAATAATGCTTACCGCACTGATACTCATCAGATGAATCTACACAGTCGCTTAATCCATTACATACAGCAGAGCTGTAAATACATTGTCCGTTCGTGCACTGGAAAAAAACCCCATCACAATCTAAGAAGGCAAAATATTCGAAAGAGGTATAACATTTATTAAAAAATTAACATGGCTCAAATAGTTCCAACGTGTTAGGCTAATTCGTACTTCTTTTACTTTCTGGCTGTTAATCGATATTTTTTATTATGATGATATCCTCCGACTTGAAAAATCGAATTTTAATTAGAACCTCAAGGCAGAAACATAAATTTGTTATCAGGCATTCATAACTTTCTTATATTTGAAAGTTGTTTGAGCATTTCTCATATTCTTATATGTATACGCATTTACAGAGAAGTAGTTCTCTGTGGACTTTCACATCAATAGGGGAACGATCATGATGATGGCACTTACTAGTCATTTCCTGGTTGCCAACTTAGTATGTAGATTATCGATCCGATTTTTCTTTCCTACTCTTTATATTTTATACGGTGCTTACAACATTATTTTGTTATTGGTTGCTTACATATTCAGTGTCTCGAATGGTAAAGATTCTAAAAGCGTAGCAAAACAAGACCTATAAAGACGCAAGCCACGACAAAATTGGTCACGTTAATTAATATGAAAAAAATTCTTAGTCCCTGTTTCTCACCTCCAATTGAAACAGAATTTATCACGACGAAGAGCCCCTCATCAGTACCAAACGCATCAGTTGAGAATTGCAGCCACAAATTAGGATGGACAGACCAATAGTGATCAGGCAAATCACCAGAAGGGTTATATGTCAGGTGGTATATCTGCGTACTTTCTTCAAATACGTCTGAGATCCCAGTGTAGATTCGAACGTAGTCACGGATTGACTGCAGTCTCACATTCCCGAACGTTATTAGGAACCGGTGCCCACGGACACCTCTGACATGCCATAGAATGTTCTCGAGATTATTGTAGTTGTTAGGGTAGTTAGGAGAAAACACTTTTAGGAGTTCACCCCCTCGCATATTGTACGTTGTATTCGATATGAACACGTCTGAAAGTATAATGAAGTAGGTATAATACTTTTCCTGTATGATTACCAAAGAACCGATATGGATTAGAAGAGTCGCTTGAAAGATTTGTTGGGAGGAAAAGTAAAAAGGTAAGGAGACTAGACCAAGAGCTAGGAAACAAGGACTAACCCGGAAGGGAATATTACGACATTGAGTGGAATGACTGTGCAAGAGTGTTTAAGGGTGGCAGAAAACACAGATGTATGGGAAAATTTCACCATCAACCTCCGACCTAGGAGAAGATACCTCGATAGATAGATAGATAAGAAATAGATAATAAAACGTCATATAGCATCTGTGTTTTGTTGTTTGCTGTTATTAAATAATACTTCTATAATAAGTCAAGTCCTAGCTTTTCTGCACATTTTCTTCTCGCATTAGTTCCTTCTTGCAAAATGGTATTTACCAAGCTATTAATTCTTCCACCTAGTTCCATACCCATATGCCCAAACCAATACTAAAGGGGCTGTGCTAATATATATCAGTTCACGCTATGTGACTTGTAACCTCCAACTGCTGTGGTGCGTTCCGTGCGCCAGAAATCCTTTTTGATGATCTGGCACTATATTAACTGTATAGCATAAACCTAACTAATCCCTTTTAGAATAGGTTGTAAAGTTTCCCCTAGCACTAGGTAGTAGAATAAATGCAAGAAGGAAGGAAGGACGGATATGAATACCTCTACGGCTATCTAGGCTAGGACACACGTCTTCATAGTCATCGCAACAGTTGTCATTCAACTCGCACTTGCTGTCACAGTAGCAACCCTCAGGGTTACATGAATACTCAGAGCTCGTACAACAGCTGTTTGAACACGATCCATTTCTTTGTGGTTGTTCAGTTGATTCTGAAAAAGAAAGCAAAACATTAACCATATATATATATATATATATATTAAATAGTCTATATAGATACTGATTAGTGATTGGTCAAAGCGCCATCACGTGACTAGCGCTGCAAGGATCTCAAACGTTATATTGCCCGAATGACGTCACCTCGGTCCGTTATATTGGACCGAGGAGCGTCATCACTACGTCATACTGCATATCTGCCGCAGTGCAGTGCGCTGCAAAGTAATTCATGCAGCGCAGACAACATACTACAGCTAGCTAGCTAGCTACGCGCCGCGCCCGCGAATCTTAAATTTCGTCTGACCAAACATGGCGACTGCAAGTCGATTTCAGTCCCTCGACGAGGAGGAATTAGACAGAATCGTTGACATGAAGGATTCTCATTGTACGAAAACAGTGATCAATTCATCGGTGAACATTCTTAGTCAGTACTGTGTGGAAAAAGGCACATCAATTAAAGGCCAGGTTCATTGAAATTTGGAAAAAAGGCAAATCACACCTCTACAGATTGCTGAGAACATTAACAAAATGACTAAAGTACTTTTAAAGCCCTCACTATTGTGAGGAATAAATTAATTGCAATTTTGATACCCTTTCCAAAACCCACTCACAAAGTGAAATGACGGCGTTATTTACATGCGATAAAATGACGTCACATTATGAACAACCTGCAATCACACATTCGGGACAATGTTGGATACCCATTGCAATTTTTAGATATGGGTTAACGTTGTTTGTATATTTACCGCCAGTTGTGATATTTCCTTTATTTTAGGCACTTTGAATGAGATACACTGAATAAATAATACTTTCTACAAATGTGTATTCGATTTTTATGTTATTTACCGTCACATTTGACCATAAAAATCGGGAAAATAATCACATATTCTGAGGGCAGCTCAGCGTGTATGTGTCGGATCTGGGAGTGCCTAGGACATTTTGCATGCTGAACTAACGACTCTTCTGGGGCAAAATATGCGACAAGTTTACATATAATTGTCCAAATATTCATTACGAAAATGTCTGATTAGGCCGATTAGTTTAGATTTTTGATAGATAAATGGGGAAAGTGGAAGTCGAGAGAAGACTTAGATCAGTCCGGTTCGCGATTCACAGCTAGCTCGATCAAGCGCCGGGCCGGCTGGCCTGGCTGTGATATGCGGGCTCATGTAGATACGCAGCGACTGCGGCTGCCCGACAGCTTGTGCTTGTCCATCGACTTCGGCAAAATCTTCCAGATCTTCTTCTAGGTCTAGATCTCCCAATTCTCCATTGTCGTTGTCGCTGTCCGAGGTACTTCCTTCTTCTATCTCCTCAAAACTCAAATCAAGTATGCTTTCGTCCATATCGATATTTTCAGGGTGACTTTGATGAAGGTAAACAACGTTGGGTAAGAATGGGTACGGTCCTCAAGAGTCAATGCAATACATGGAGGATTTTCCTTTTTTTGGTAACTCAAGCATGAAAGGTGGTGGATTGGTTGAATTATGGCCTTTGTTTACTACTTTTAGATTTTAATCTAAATTCAATTCGCTTAAAGATACTATGTCCCTTTTGCAGCCAGCATCAAATTCTGTAGAACTTTGCAGGAATTATGAATATGTCATGTATGTCCTATTTGTGAAATTTAAACGTTAGCAGTGTCCTAATATTCAAATTATGCAAGGAAACCTGTTTACTTGCTAGACTTCACTGTCAGACACTATTGAGTGACTGACTGGCTTTTTCATCTTTGGTAATAACATACATAAAATGAGCTGTAAAGGGTACATGAGCATTTGTCTACATCAATAACCCACTTCTTGTAATGGCCAAAATTAAACTGATTGAATCTTTGCGCAGCATAAAACGTACGACCATTCGGTACAATGGTCTGAAAAATCAGACTATTACTTACTGGCTCTATAGCTCCTAAGTCGATTCGACAACTAATAGTCGTTATTTTCCCACTTAAAGACATTTTCAATCCCCTTTTTTAAGGGAAGTTCTAAATTAGTATTGTCTTTCAAATGCCGTTGGAATTTAACCTTTTTATTTTTTTGGCCTGCAAAT
This sequence comes from Mesocentrotus franciscanus, assembly GCA_037976565.1. Taxonomy (NCBI): domain Eukaryota; kingdom Metazoa; phylum Echinodermata; class Echinoidea; order Camarodonta; family Strongylocentrotidae; genus Mesocentrotus; species Mesocentrotus franciscanus. Next base: position 527,324 of record CP137682.1, on the reverse strand, counting down.
GGGACATAGTACCTTTAACTTCGATATGTCACATTCAAAGTAACATACCTTGGGACAAATCAATTGTTTACATACTTAACATAATTACAAAATTTGGTAAGCATGAATTAGTAATACTCAATGAATAGGCGCCATATGCCATATAATTCACATAGCTGTACACATAATCAAACATGAAACATGGTTGGCTAATTAAGAGCATATTTCAAAAGTGATTCTCATCAGAAAATCAATGAAGAATAGACGTGTCAGGGAAGCATCAAGGATATATGTTGGTCTCATTCCAATCTCAGCCATGAACACCACTTACACGTCTGTTATAAGACTGAGTTTTTGTATCGACACATTGCTAAGAACCATTATGTACAACATTACAATGTTGAATAACCCGCATGTTTCTACCTCCTCCACTGAATGTCCATGTCTATTACCTTCAGAATTTATTTCTCAATCTCCATTTGATTCTAATTTAAGTCTGATTCATTTTAATGCCAGAAGCTTACAGAAATCTTTTGCAAATATATCACAATTTTTTTCAATGTTACATCATCCTTTTGATGTTATAGCTATCTCAGAAACATGGGTACATTTTGCCCCTTTTATCCCCTTTTCTCTCGAGGGTTATACAATGTTAAATGCTGATAGGTCACATGGACGCGGGGGTGGTGTGGCTTTATTTGTTAAACTGGTGTTATATATAATGTAAGAACTGATATTGTTGGAAGTTCAGATAGTGATATGAATTGTAAATACTTTTTTATTGACTTTGTAGATCAGTTTCTGAAAAAAAATAATGTTGGTGTAATATACCGGAAACCTGGCTCAAGTGTGACACATTTCTTCGATTTTTATAATGACATTATACGCAAATTAACTAGTGAACACAGAAACATTTATATAACTGGTGATTTCAATATTGATCTTATTAAAGATGAAAATAATGTGAATGAATTTCTTAGTATCAATTCTTTGTTTGGTATATTACCTGTCATACGAACTGCAACCCGAAGTACCATAAATAGTGCTACATTAATAGACAATATTTTACCAATGATACCGATTCAAATGTTCATGGCAGTCCTTTTCGTATTGATATTACGGATCATCTAGCAATATTCATTGTTTTGAAAGGTCTTAATTCGTCACGTAATGAATCAAGTGAAAATTTAATGCGTAATTTCTCACAAGAACAAATACAGCCTTTTCAAAGAAATTTTATTAAGGAAAATTTGTCTTATGTTTACAGTTGGGATAATTCTGAATAAGCCTACAATTTGTTCATATATCGGTTTACTATTCTATTTGATACACATTTTCCTTTGGTTAAGAAGACCTGTAATAAACGTATTCGTAAGCCCTGGGGGTGTTTCACAAAGACTAAGATCGACTTTAAGTTGGACTTAAGTATAACAGGCCGTTCGTGCCATTGGTTGCTATCCCCATTGATCTCTAAATTATAATCGTTAGATAATATTTTTTCCTTCAATAATGAACTATCAAAAAATGTAAACTCTGTAGATTTGAGACCACGATTTGTACGTCCCTTGAAAGACAAATGCCAGTAAATGGTGAGAGCAAACAGTGGCATGAACGGCCTGTTATACTTAAGTCCAACTTAAAGTCGATCTTAGTCTTTGTGAAACACCCCCCTGGATTACTAAATATATTTTGCGTTCCATAAAGAAGAAAAATCATTTATATAAACAGTTTATAAATAATAATAATAATTTGATGAATGAAAGAAAGTATACGAAACAAAGGAATGAAGTTAATAATTTGATAAAGAATGCTAAGAAAAGGTACTCTTGTAATAAATTGAATCAATTTAAGTATGATGCAAAATAAAACTTGGACTGTTATTATTTCATTGTTAAATAAGCCCAAACATTCTCTACCACAATATTTCATATGTGATGGTAAACGTATTGATGACAATGAATGTATAGCTACTGAAATCAGTTCATATTTTGTAAATTGTTGTAAGGAAGCAGCTGAAACGCTATAAGCGTTTACTCCTGGTACCATGTTTAATCAATATCTTAATGAATATTTTCCAAAGTCTACGTTTTTTATTCAAATTTCTGTACATGAACTTATACAAGTCTCTAAGTCATTGAAGAATATTAACGCATGTGGATTTGATAATTTGAGAAATAGTTTACTGAATATATTATACTCAAAATTGATAATATTCCTTTACTTAAGATTGATACTGTTAATTTTCTTGGTGTAGTTATAAGTAGTAATACTCTTTTGTCATGTATAAAATTTGCAAAGATTTGTTTGCTATATATTTGTAAAACTGCAAAATAAAACAAAATCAAACAGAAATTAATAAATCAAGTCAAATCAAATCACATCAAATATGCATTGGGATACGCGCATAGATTATTTAATAGTTCAAGTTTCTAAATGTACTGGTATACTCTATAGATTGAAAGATACCATTCCTGCATCCTCTTTGATATTGTTATATAATGCATTTATGATGTCACTTTTAAATTATTGTATTGTTGTATGAGGTAATAGTAATCAAACAAAATTGGATAAATTATTCAAACTACAAAATAAAGCCCTAAGGATATGCTTAGGCTGTCATTATCGTACTCAGTCTGCCCCATTGTTTATGAAATTGGAAACACTGAATATATTTGATTTGTATTTTTATTCGATTGCCCTGCTTGGATTTTATTTTCAAAATAAACTACCGCAAAATATTTTTAGAAGGTTCACTTTGAATAATGATGTTCATAATTATTATACTCGTGGGCGAGACTCGTTTCATTTTGGCCAGTAAAGACAAATATATTTTTGAAATCTGTTAGAAACAGATTTCCTGTTATTTGGAACTCTATTCCTCCTGAAATATCCTCATGCAAGTCTGAAACATTATTTAAAAGAAACTTGAAGCAGCATCTTATATCTAAATATCAATGATTCTTGCAGTGGCGGATCCAGGGTGGGGCCGGGGCCCAGGCCCTCCCTAGAAAAAAATTAGGTAAAAACAGCCTTTTTTTTGTTAAAAAAAAAGAAGTTGGGCCCCCTCCCCTGGCGCTCAAGGGAGGGGGGGGTGGTGGTTGAAAAAGCACTCCCCGTCGAGCAAAAAAAAGAAAACTTGTGCTAATTACCCCACTGAGCGAAAAATCGACCGGCACGATTTTTCAATTTTCAATTTTCAAAGTGGGCCCCTTTTTGGGCCCCCTCTCTAGCCGCCGGCTGGATCCGCCCCTGGATTCTTGTACCAATAATTACATTATACAACTTTACCTATAATCGTTTTCAGACTTATGATTTTGTAATGATTACTTCCACTTGTACTAACTGCCATGAACGATGCCCTCGTCATGTTTCGTCATGTATGTGTCTTTTTAAAAGTTTGTTTGTATAAGTAAATCTCTTAACCTACTGTTCGGGGGACTATGCCTCCACAAGACCATTTGTCCTTATTTTTAGTTCCCTATTTTCATTTTCTTATATATTGCAAATGCTTATTATTGTACATATCTTTTTATTGTTTTTATTGACAATGGAAATGAAGAATATGAATCGAACTGAACTGAATTGAATTGAATTGAATTAACCGTTAGTGACGAGTTATTCCATCATCCTGTTATTAGTGAATGAACTGCAATACTTAGAATCCAGTCTGCATACAATAATTGTTGCTATGTCGGGCACGCCTCAGGCTATCTATCAGGTTTTCAAGAGCAACCTTTGTTTAAAAAGTATGCATAAAATTTGAATATGTTAGAAAACCGGTCTATTGCCCAGGGCCACACGCACACAATGTAAGTACCATCTCCACTCGTACTCATAATCGAGCGTACTTTGACAGTAGGCCTACCGTACCACGCGGGACGCCTTTTTTCCAGAGAGAGAGAGAACGGGGAGGTGGGGGTCGCAATATGGTGCACAAACACCTGCGCATAAGCAATGTGTATAACGTTATCGAAGTTCTGTGGTTCGAGGATTGAACCCACTACCATCTCCAATCAATCGTTTTAACCACTCGACTAAGACATCGCTTCAAGTCAAAGGCCACCAACTATACCCAAGCAAAATCACTTGTGACCAATTAAATTTCTTTCGGACAAATTAAGGGCCCCGACCTTCCCGCCCGGAGATAATATCCTTTCATTTTTAAACACAGTTTGTCGAAAGATTAATGTTATAAAATACGTACATAAAGTAAATGAATTATATAAATAAGTTCATGTAAGAGTTAGAAAAGAGTTTAATAGAAGTTTCTAGCAATTCAGAAGAAAAAAATATGCCAACCCTCACACCCGTAAAAAAGAATCGACCAGAACTTGGTTTTGGTTTTCATAGTAATGTTCTGTTTTTAGTGTATTCGAGACTACAATGAACATGTGGCATTTCTTTTAAGGGTCTACACACTTTAGCTATTTCTTGTCATATTTTTAATATGGTATTTCAACAGCAATCCTTTTCAGTGGGAAAATTCTGTACGTTATTCTTCCACACTAATATCAAAAGTTTGTATTTTAAATTACCTATCCGTTCTACTTAATAAATGTGTTAATCTATTTCATGAGTTTTTTTTCTGGGGCTGTCATATTATCAAGCAAACTGCTTACATTGACAGTCCTTCTTCCGCAAATATTTTTATAACATTTTATGTTTGAGGAAATTTAGTATCATTCTATGACAGTTTATCATTTCGTTATTTTTTAAATAACAATTTTTTATATACATAAATTTGCTTATTTATGATTCATGGTCGGAAAAATACTTATTGTACTTCATATTATTATTATCGAAAAACTGTGTACTTACATGAATGCAGAAGAAAATCAAATCAAATCAAAAGAATGAACAACGCTCATAAACTATCTGTTACTTTTCACAGAACTCAACCTTTTCTTTAACTTGATACATAAATCGGAATGGTCCTTACTGTTTGGGATGCACACAAATTCGTCTCCTCCACCCCACTGTCTGTTGCTCATACACCGTAGCCTGCGGCTTCCAGAATGATAAGTGTAGCCCTCTCCACAAGAGAAATTGGCGTAGCCATTGAATCGCTGTTCAGGGGGGTCGTAGGTCACCAAAAGACCTGCTTGATCAGCCACTTCTGGGCAGAAATAGTCTAGAATAGATATGTCAAAATGTTCATTTTATAAACGAATTATTACGGGCTGAAAGATCGAGATGTGTAACCGGGTATTTCCTGTACTTCAGAGCGTACATAGCTTGGGTCCATTTACTGAGAGGGCTCTGATGTCACGGGAGGGTGGGGGCATGGCCGTTCTTGAATGCAAGAGAACATGGCTAAGAATTGGGGAGGGTTTTTGTTTCCCTGGCCATCTCCCTATCATTCTTTTACCCCTCTCTTTCCCCTTCCATTTGCAATTCATTTCGGGGGTCACGTGCCTCCCAATCCTCTCACCGTACTTAAGAGCGTGTATTCTCAGGTAATCTTTATTTTCTTAAAATCAACTTCAAAAAAAATAATTCATGTATTTGGATTGATCCAGGTCTGTGAACCAATGTTTGACAGCGGAGAATGCCTATTATTATGACAGAAATAAAGCAAAGACCCGAGTTTATAAGAATTAATTGGACTATAATTCTCTTGTGCCACATTATGACAACGTCGTTTTTCAAATGTCATTTTATAGTATTCTGTTTCTACTGTAAAGGTAGTCCTGATAGTATGCCCAAAATGTCGTTTGTTGTAAATTACAGTCTATACGCATATTGTTCTCTTTTATTTTAGTTACATGTATTTCAAATAGTTTTGAACGGATTGTTTAGATATTGACGTGAAGCGGTCAGTACTTACAAATTGATATACAACTCCATCCACACACCCCATCGCAATGACATCGCCTGTTTCCAGGACAAGCCCCCTCAAGACGATTCCTGCATTGGGTCTGACAATCCCGTCCGTAGATCTGGACCAAGCCTTCATGACGTTGACAATTTCTCGCTGATTTAAGAAAAGACAATGTAAAAATATATAAAAACTAGCCTGTTACATTAATGCTCCAACCTTAATTGTGTTCTTATTTTGTATTCACCATCATCTGTTTTACATGGGCTACCTTGCCCACAGGCGTCTAGGCCTTTTTAGGTGAGCTTCGCAAACCATTTCTATTGTAGAACACAAAATGTCATTTACTCCCTAATATTTATTTGGCCAATGTTTTATGAATTACTTTAAATTGTTTTTTTGCAATTTCGTGCTTTCTATACCACCATATTTAGGTGGTCTGTCAACGACAGATCACCTATTGATTTTGTCAGAATTTTCTTTCTTTATTATTTATTTATTATTTATTTATTTATTTTTATTTCATCCGTACACTTTTTTGTGTAAACGTTTACTCGAAATCAACAGGGTCAATTTTCTTCGAATTTCTGTCAGTCATCAGGCCCTATAATAGGGACTTTTAGATTTGCACGTCGACGTAGTGGACTGGCACGTGTGCCATTCTTTCAAGGCACTGGCCCGTGCCCGGCAGTGCCTTAAAAGGACGTCACATTACCTTAAAAGGATGTCAACGTGGCAGTCCACGTTCTCGTCGTGTAAAATCTAAAAGTCCCTAATATCATATTTTCCAAGCATTTTGATACCTTGTTCACCTTTTTCTGACCAGTAATACCGCAATGAGCGTCCGTCAAAGTTGACAGCACACTTGGACCTGCGCTATCTTTATCCACAATACATGGACAAAAACATGCCTATACAAAATTCATTGTAACTCTTCAGAATGGATAGGAACTCCCAATTTTTTTCCATATCTAGATAGAATATGAGTTGGAGATATGATTTCATGTGTCATTTGACCCTTAATTAACTCATGACGTCATCATAATGGCCTCCGAACTCAAAATTTCAATTTTCATATTATGACGTCAGCATATTTTTGGAAAATTGATTGTATCTCTGTAAATATTGATTGATTTTCTTCAAAATTTTGATATGTTCTAGCTGAGACAATTCTCTACAAATGCAGTCTCCACGATTTTTAATTTTGACAAAGGCATCATGGCGTATTTTTGCGATTAAAGGAGGCATGTCAATTTTTCACATTTTGCGTGTATTCTCTATGGGACATGACTTTTTGTCAAAACTGGATTCTACATTCCCGTCTTTCGCGAGCAATATCTCCGTCGTTTTATCTTTGTTTACGCTGAGCTTCGAGTATGTTGTAGCTGAGACAATAAGCTATCACAAATGTGCCCTTTATTTTTCGATCAGATGCCGGGATCATGCTCATATTTCACTTGCAAAGTGGGATTTGAGAATTCCATTTTCCGTTCACGTGTAATCGCTATGGGAAATGTTTTTGTATATCGGTAACGCAATTGTTTATTTTTATTTTTCCACCACTTTCTTGTGAGCGTGATTGCTCAAATTCGGCTCCATCAATTTTCATCAAATTTTTGTCAGTCATCAGGCTTATCAAGGTCAAGTGCCGGCATTATTCTCAAGATCATCAGGTCATCGTGACGTCATCGAGGCGCCATTTTGTGAAATCACATTATCAATCATATCTTCATGATGCGTCATCAAAGGTCATTCATATTCATATCACATATACTTCAGGTCAAGGGTCAACAGGTCATGTCATCAAAGATCACATGAACGTCATGACGCGCGCGTAAGCGCACGTCAAAATTTTAAAATGCTCAAAATCACTTAACTATTAAATAAGAGTGCGAATCAGGTCATTTAAGGCATTTCAAAAATTTCCGTCCGTGCGCGTCTGCGCGCGCGTTATGCGCGCGCACAGCGCGTACAAAACGTAAAAACGCCGTTTTTTCGCATGGTTTGTATTTCTGACACTATTTTTGACAATTTCCAACTATTTCCAGTCATTCTTTACCTTCTATAATGCCACACGCGCGCGTCAAACTTTAAAATTCGTGCGCGCGTCAATGGGCAATATAATGTAAAAAGTGGTAAAAACATGTCTATATAAAATCCGCCATAGCTCGTCAGAATGCTTGAATACCTCTCAATTTTTTTCATATTTGGATAGAGCATGAATTGGAGATATGATTTCATGTCTCATTTTGACAGTACAAATATCGTGACGTCATCATTAAGGCCTCGGAAGCCAAAATACGAATTTGCATATTATGACGTCAGCATATTTATGGAAAATTGATTGTATCTCTGTAAATATTGATCGTTTTTCTTCCAAATTTAGATATGTTGTAGCTAAGACAATTCTCTACAAGATAATTTAATCCTAACTTTTCGTTTTGATGACGTCATCATAGTGAAAATTTCAATTAAAGGCGACATGTCAGAATTTTCTTAATGTGCGTGTTATGTCTACGTAAGTCGAATTTCGTTCACATCATGAATCTACATAACATTAATCTTTGAGCACTATCTAGCTTATTTGTGCTCTTTTTTCTCCCATATTTTGATATGTTGTAGCTAAGACAATTCTCTACAAGATAAGTCTCCCTCATTTTTCGTTTTGATGACGTCATCATAGTGAAAATTTCAATTAAAGGCGACATGTCAGAATTTTCTTAATGTGCGTGTTATGTCTACGTAAGTCGAATTTCGTTCACATCATGAATCTACATAACATTAATCTTTGAGCACTATCTAGCTTATTTGTGCTCTTTTTTCTCCCATATTTTGATATGTTGTAGCTAAGACAATTCTCTACAAGATAAGTCTCCCTCATTTTTCGTTTTGATGACGTCATCATAGTGAAAATTTCAATTAAAGGTGACATGTCAGAATTTTCTTAATGTGCGTGTTATGTCTACGGAAGTCGAATTTCGTTCACATCATGAATCTACATAACATTAATCTTTGAGCACTATCTAGCTTATTTGTGCTCTTTTTTCTCCCATATTTTGATATGTTGTAGCTAAGACAATTCTCTACAAGATAAGTCTCCCTCACTTTTCGTTTTGATGACGTCATCATAGTGAAAATTTCAATTAAATGTGACATGTCAGAATGTTCTTAATGTGCGTTTTATGTCTACGTAAGTCGAATTTCGTTGACATCATGAATCTACATAACATTAATCTTTGAGCACTATCTAGCTTATTTGTGCTTTTTTTTCTCCCAAATTTTGATATGTTGTAGCTAAGACAATTCTCTACAAGATAAGTTTTCTCACTTTTCGTTTTGATGACGTCATCATAGTGAAAATTTCAATTAAAGGTGACATGTCAGAATTTTCTTAATGTGCGTGTTATGTCTATAGAAGTGAATTTCGTTCACACCATGAATCTACATGACATTGTTCTTTGAGTAGTATCTCGCTTATTTTTGAATTGAAGATGAGCAGGATCATAAGAATTGTAGACAGACCACCTAATTCGTCCTCATGACGAATTAAATTTCTAGTTATATATTATATGTTATATTAATAACATTTTTTTTTCTAATTATGGTTTGTGAAATAAATACGAAATGACAGGAAATGAATATTCATATAGACTATAATATACATATATATATTTACCGTGATCTAAGATGCACACACCTGGTTTGAGCCCTTTCAAAACTTCCTCATTCTTACTCATACTTACCGACATGACTGCACCTGAGCCTCGTTAATATACGGTAGTTCGAATGACGGACATCTCCTGCAATAATGATTCTACAACATAATTGAGCCACGCCCTTGTCCAGAGTAGCTTGATGCACCCAAGAGTACTTAAGCCATGGTCTCATCCGACCCGCGTGGGCGTAGCGAGGGGTCCATGTAGAGATTTGGGGGTTTTACGTGGCCCTCCACGGTCGGCCCGCGCGCGTAATTTTTTTTTACACGCTAGCCTGGCCATTTCTGTGATAAATACCATAGAAGCGACTAATATTAGAGTCTAGCAGCCTACATGCGTGCATTATACCATGGACCTAGTAAGGTCCATGATTATACATGTAGATCATGCATGGTAATCATCAGATGAAGACTTAGGTGGCCCTTGTAAATGAGACGGCCATCGCAGCCATCGGGCGATGGAATTCAAGAACTTAATTGAATTTAATTTAGGAACTTTACATTAATCTTGATCTAAGGACACACGAACGAACGAATGATCAGCTAATAAAACGAGCAACCAAGTTCACCCGCACGCTGCACTAGCTAACTACGTGCATGCTTATGTGCATGTAGGCTTTCCCACCAGCGCACTTTTACGAGTATTACGGCGAAAATGGCCAGGCTAGCGTGTAAAAAAAATATCATAAGCAAGTGATTTCAAGCTACCTGACCCCCGCCTTCATTTTCCTACGTGGACAAAAATTGGGCATGCGCAATGATTGGTCTGCGATGATTTGTCGCGGCTACCGCGTGGCTGGTGCGTGGCTGGTGCGTGGGGGCAAGTGGGGGTACATGAGATAGTACTCGCGAATTTTCTTCATTATTTGCAGGGTATATAAGCTACAGAATAGGATTTGTGCATCCAGTGGCGGATCCAGGGGGGGGGGCGTGGGGCCCGGGTCCCCCCGGCAAAAAAAATCAGGTAAAAACACCCTTTTTTGTTAAAAAAAGAATACGAGCCCCCTCGTTAATAATACAAAAATAGCACTATCCCCCGTTGAGGAAAAAGTGCTCCTTACCCCGCCCCGCTTATTCGACGGCTGGCTGAGTCGCCGCTTAATATTTTCTCACGAATTGGGCCACAAAAAGTCACTATACCTCCCCTGCTTATTCACCGGCTGGCTGAGTCGCCGCTAAATATTTTTTTCACGAATTGGGCCCCTCGCTAGCCCCCTCCCTTGCCACCGGCTGGATCCGCCCCTGTGTGCATCAGTCTTCATTTTATCGCACCTATGTAGCACTATCGTATACTACCCATGCATTTTTTCGAGGTGTTCTCGTGGGCAGACGCAAGTGATGTGACCACCCCCAGGTTAAATTTGCCCACGTAGAAAAATTGCCATATATAAAAAATGTACTGTCCTACGTGGGTTGGATGAGACCATGGCTTGACGAACACATCCGCAACGGGTCCAACGCCCCTGCCCAGACTTTCATGATCTACTTACGAACATGTCTGCATCGGGGCAACGGTCCTGTCCACGATCCATTGGTGCATGTTGTTCTCTCAAAAGCCGTGGGTACGATCTGATATAAGACACCACACTCAATAATTGCAACAGTCCCGTCAGGGTGGGGTGCTAAACCCTCCGGTTCATACGTGATTTCCGCAAAATCAATCTCATTGATGTTATCGCAGCTCGATGATACCCCTGATTTAGACAGGATTAAGCAGATAATAATTAATAGCGCATATCATCAATATGCCCCTATATGCGCTTCAAAGATGATAATAAGTGAACAATAGAAAAGAGTGAGATTACATGTACACCATCACCACCATCACCACCACCATCATCATCATCATTACCATTCCGACTACGTACATTATTATCACCACCATCTTTAACACAACTACGACCATCAACATCACCATCACCACCACCACCCTACCATAACTACCAACACCACCAACACCACCAGCACCACCATCACCACCATAACCACTACCAACTACTAACCACCCTACATATAGGCCTATGTTCTTGTTTTTTTCACGTCAACGGTGAAGGGTTCACTTCAGAAGAATGTTCTCAACTTTATTTCATATATCATTTTATTTTATTCAGATAAATTATTTAAAAAACAGACAAACAAGTTTATAAGACAAAAGACATTAAACTGATGATCATAGATAGTTTAGAAAATTGCCACCGTAATGCAAAGTTTGAAAATGTGCATGAATATGACATGAATACAGATGAAGACATTGTAGAATATAAACAAAAAAATGCACGATGGAGGTATAGACCTATGTATCCGCAAACTGCATTCTTTAAAACTGTTTGAAACAGTACTCATGTCAGTAGTGTGGTGGTTGTTCTTTTTTATCGAAAACATGTCCTTACTGTTAACATGGACCTACGAGAAAGAGAGAGATGGTATTAACTGATTATTTAGTAATGTGCAAGTTATACGACATAATAGTCAAGACCTTATCAACAAACCATATAAATACATGATACACTATTATGGGGAAAGCTAAATGTAAAGCTTTGTTCAAATACTATTTCAGGCGTTTTTGTATTTATTAATTATTGATTATACGTATCTAAGTGTATTACGCTTCACAGTTCTCTATCTTATAGGCCTACTGAGCTCAGTATAACAAAACAAAAATATATATATAAATCAGCCGCGGTCTACCACCTCATATCTGAACAAGCATGTAGTGATGGTAATTTCATGAATTTGATGAAAATTATAATATTTGTTGTGTGGAATCTATAAGGTCCCCTGTATATTAACATGGCATATAAGAACATGGAATGCGGGGCGGGGTGCGTATGCTCAAAATTATGAATTAATGCGCAATTGGTCACGTCGTATGGTATAAGTCTTGAACAGATCGTAATAACCTACTTACCGCCACTGTGTAACAGGCAAAGAAACAGTCCTATGAACAGGACTAAACAATGAGAACTCTTTTCCTCCATTGTTCGTCAATCTACTAGACACTCGATCCAATACTACCTTTCAAATTCCATTTGTAAAGAAAGGAACTGTATTTATAAATGTTCAGAATGGGCGTGGTCACCTTCTGAACAGTGCTCGAAGATTGAGAGTGCCGATTGGATAAAGATCATAGGAGAATGTGTCAATCAAAATATGGGGGAGTCATATCGTAGATGTCATGTTTCATATCCCGTCTATACACTATGTATTACTTTAATTCCATGCATTGGTTTGAAGTGTTTAAAGAAAAGGTTCATTGATTTTAAAAACTAACTTTATTGTCAATATTGCAAAGGTTAAACTTTGAATGGACAAGGTTATCAAAATGCAATGCTTGGAAACATACGAAGTAAAGATTATTATCAATTACAAAACGCTTAAATACAGCCCCGGCATAGCACTTGAAGAGCTCTATGAACGCTGCTGAGATGTGTGACGTCACATGTTGAACATGATTTGCACAAGCAGACGATGTTCCATGACATCTCACACATTTTAAGTGCCTGTTTTGTCATCTTCTCTTCAGTTATTTCGCTTACTTCACTACCGTCAGGCTAAATGTTTAATCTATTGCCTCACTCTCAACCCCGCGCATGGTATTATTTTGATGAAAAATGCAGCGATAAAAAAAAAGGAATCCGTCGCTTGTAAGCAAAGTAAAACGCCATTGTATTTTCAGTTGCATACACCGCGGTATGTTCGGCGTTTCAAGAGGGAACAAATGCCGTCCATGCTGTCATTCCGGGGTTTTTTCAATTTGAAAGTGTGGTTTCTTTGATTGTTCATTATCCTATGTATCTACAAACAAAATAATTTAGTTATCAGAATCGGTTTCATATCCCTCTTTGAATGGTGCAAAATGCCATCAAATTTATATACACAAAACCCATTATAATTTGAGAAAAAATAGCATTGCAATTATGTTCATTCTCTATGGGATGTCGTCTACTTGGGCAGGATTGGTTCATAATGTGACCTCATTAATCTCTCGTATATCCCAGATGCTATGGAGGTGGTTTTATTTGTATTTTTATAATTCACCCGATATGCAGTTGACCTAAAACTTGTACGATGGCCATCTGTTAGCTTACCCGTTTCTAGTGATACGTTATTTGCCATATTTGTGATTTTCTTTGAACGGGCACTTTAACGTATTCATCTATATAACCACCATGTCATAATAAGCTGTAATAAACTACAACAGTACCCAATGGGGTCGTTATGTTACACAAAGGTGGCATCAACCATTTTGGTTGCATGCTTGTTAAAATTGTTGGACTCATAGAACCTGTATGCCAAAAATTAGAGGGAAATCATATTGATATATCTATGAATATTTGTAAATAATAAAGAACATAATGTACAGTAGGCCTCCAAAGGTACATTTTAGAAAGTATTTGGGATCTACTTGATTTGTGTGAAGAGATTTGGTTTTCAAACAAATTTGCTCACTGCAATGAAGTAGCTAGGGGCGAATGCGACCTGATCAGATGGTAAAAAGGGGAGAACCGGAGAACAAGAAAAAAGATAGAGGGATGATGACATCTGCTGCAACAAAACATACAAGATGACAGTGGCGGGCCCCCTCCCCTTGCAAAAAAAAAAAACAGGTTAAAACACCCTTTTTTTATTTAAAAAAAAAAGAAGACGGGCCCCCTCCCCTGGTGCTCAAGGGGTGGTTGTTGACTTTTAAAAAATAGCACTATCCCCGCTTATTCACCGGCTGGCTGAGCCGCCGCTAAATATTTTTTCACGTATTGGGCCCCCTCCCTGGCCCCCTCTCTTGCTGCCGGCTGGATCCACCCCTGCAAGATGATACGATCCCGTTAATGCCATCACCTCCTGATTCAGTGCCCTTGTTCTCTCGCCCGTCATTCACGTATAGTTTGACTTGTTATTTCGGCCACCTATATCAACCTAGTATCAGGGTAGACTTTCCCTTTAAGGATTCATTGGTAAAGCGTCAGTCGACCAACCTCATCGGGTCATTGTGTGTGTGTTCTTAATTTGTAACCCCTTGTGCACATCAACAGAATCCAACACTGACATTGAACTGCGCTATGTCGGGCAAAACTGATAATAGCATTATATTGTGAAGAGGACAAGATGTGAAAGAAATTTAACACTTTCAAGTAGAAATGAATAAGCCTACATGACTTGTCTTATAAGTGTATCAATTATTTGATACTTTCTCAGTTTGATTTTATACATCTGCTCAAGGGTCGTTACAAGCAATTTTGTGTGTGTATGTGTGTGTGCGTGTGTGTATGTGTGTGTGTGCTTTTTATGATCCCGCCACTTTCATTTTCAATTTGTCATTGATTTTATAAGTGTTGATTTTACAGTGGGTAGAAATGATTTGAGTTAATTGAACAGTGGGAATCAATAAGAAACCACGACATTCTAACTTTCCGTTTCTTCTCAAGTTGCAACCCTATACCGGGCACAATAACAGGATTCACTTCCGAGATTGTAATCTCTCGCTAACTCAATAATAGGACGAGAAGTCGGTTGTTTTCGCGAGGGTTTCAGAATCGCAGGCTCTTGATTTCTTTCTGGGAAGCAAGGCCAATTTATATTACGGATTTGAGTGTAAGGTAAAATATATCAAAGGGGGCATCTCTCCCGTGAAGACTTTTGAAAAGTGAAGAGCAAGCCAAACCAAACATCAGAACAGAAATAATCATATCAAAGCCGGGCAGCTATGCTTATTGAATAAAGATAATATAGGGGAGATTTGGGCAAAGAAAAGGAGAGGTGGAGAAAGAGGAATAGAAAGAGAGAGTGGAGAAGCAGAAAGAGAGAGAGAGAGAGAGGAGGGAAAGGGGAAGAAAGAGAGAGAGGGGTAGGGTTAGGGGAGGAGGGCAGTAGCGAGAATGTACATGTGGCGATTCATGCATAAGGGTTGAAATAACACCTTTTAATTCATAAATATTAGTATAGAGATTCAATGATAACTATTATACCTTATAAGTTTCATTCTAATTACCCCTACTTGACATTTATAATGAAGTGGACTGGTTTAATTGCCCAACCCCAACCCAACCCTCTCACCCGTGCTTGTGAGGGATGTAAATCCGAACAGCTAATCAGGGAGATGATAATATAGGATTTTCCCGATTTTAATTTTTTATTTTGTTGACCTATGTAACCTGGGATATCCTTCGTACTGGGGATATTTCACTGGCACGCATCTGTGCAATACCATAGAAAATGTTGTTTGTTAAAACCTGGTGCAATATTTTGCAGAATCGAGTAACAAAATTTATGTGAACTTTAAGGTAATTGGTGAATTGAACTGAGCATCACTTCTTTTGATAAGTCTTTTTCGGCCTTCTGTTAGACTTAAAGCAAAAGGATGCCTTTGTACAACGATTTGATTTGAGTGCATTAATTTATTTCTCTTATAATAAACAAATATATAATTAACCCATCATCAAAATCAAGTACTTACATTGTATTATTAACATAAAACAATCATGAAGAAGGATTGCCACATAAGCTAACCTTGAAGGCACAGCAATCCTTCATAAAACTTAATAATTACTATATACGATAATGAAACCGTAATTTATTTCCTTACTGACTTTCTCTTTCCCCCTATCTTACGCATTCCTTTTGTGACTGTTCTATCACTTTAGAGGGCAATCCATCATTCATAATTACTAAATTTGTATGCAAACAGAATGTTTAAAAAAAAAAAACGACCAACATACTAAGGGAGTTCGAAGTGTTTGAAATATGAGATCACTATATATCTTTGCGAATCTCAAATGAGCTTTTTGGTCAGTGGAATGTGTCGTGTACAAAAAATATCATTAATTTCCTTTTCCCCCATGAGCGCTTTCTCCCTTAGGGCGATTCTCAAAGTTTATATGAAAGCATACCATGACTGGTCCTCTTAAAAGAAAAGGCACTCCTGAGTGCCAAATTTTGAAAACAACATGACACTTAAGTCATTTTGTGCTGTGTTGGAACAAATGGGAAATTTGTCCGCCACTACGTAACAATGATATTGCCGGCTCAGGCAATTTGAAATCCCCATACTTATAGTGATTACAATTGTCAAAAATTCATAACTTTCTTATCTTAATATATGTCCGATTTCGTTCAAATTTACACCACTGTGCTTCTCTGATTTTTAAGCTTTCTAATAGATCCTTTAATTTCTAGTTTATTTTCTCTTTCTTTCTCCGTCTTCCCCGGTACATTATGTGCTTAAAGGTACTATGTCCCATTTGCAGGCCAAAAAAATGAAAAGTTAAATTCCAACGGCATTTGAAAGACAATACTAGTTTAGAACTTCTCTCAAAATGAAAGGGCTTGAAAATGGCTTTTAGTAGGAAAATAACGACCATTAGTTGTCGAATCGACATAAGTGATTGCAATCACCTTAGTAATAGTCTGATTATGGAATTCAAAATGTCACTTTTTAAGGTATTAATAAGATAGAAAGAGACCAAATGTAACGGCAATGAGAAGGATGAGAGAGAAAATGAGTGGTGTAGGAAAAGGAGGAGAGACAACGAGAGGACACTGATAAAAGGAGGGGGGAGAGAAATGCGAAAGTGTTTGTGTGTACTACAAGAAAGCGAGGGAGTAAGGGAGAGAATGGCATTGCGAATCGAGTTAATGAGAGTGGGGATAGAGAGAGAGAGTGTGTGTGTGTATGTGTTCGTGTGTGTTTGGTTGGGTGTGCGTGTGTGTTGGTGTGTACGTGTGTGTGTGAGTGCGTGTGTGTGCGTGACAGAGATAGAGAGAGGGGGAGTAGTGTGGGTAAGAGAGAGAGAGAGTGATAGGGAGTGAGAGAATGAAGGAGAGATGAGCTTGAGAGAGAGAGAGAGGGGGTTGGTGAAAGGGAGAAAGAGAGAGAGAGAGAGAGAACTAGACCTTTATAAAGTCCGTTATTGCAGAGCAGTGAAACCTTCTTATCAACTTTTCTCACACTCTCAGTCTTGAATTCTCGCTTCCTTCCATTTTAACTGTCATAAATCATCCACTTATTTCATATCATCATTGTCATCCCCATTTTCTCACTTTCTTCTTTTGCCTCAACCACATATGCACTCTGACTCCCATTCTCCTCTCCCTCTCCCTCTCCTCTCTCCATTTCACTCTACCCCAGCTATATTTCACACTCTTTTTATTAATGCATTACAACGTGAAAACAGGGAGTCGGAAAGTTCCTGGTGAAACCTTTACTGCAAAACGGGTTGAGATTAGAGTTCATTGTAAAAAATCTCAGAGATAAAAATAGGGGTGAAAATATGTGTTCGCCTCCGTCATAATAATTACAGTTTGTTTTAATGGAAGGGGTTTTCACACAAACGCAACATTTCAATTTGAAAATGTTAAGAAAATCACGATATATATTTTCCAGCAAGCAAAGTAAAACAAAATTTCATAATATTTACGGTTCTACTGATTCAAAATTGGCCGACAAGAGTAATTGTCTAGAATTTACAAGTTATATTTGATATAGTTTTACATAATATATTTATGTAATACAACACATAGTGGATGGTCATATTGTACTCGTATGCACATGTTGCAGCCATGAAACAGTACACGTTTCTCAGTATGATAAGTAAATATTTGATTATGCTACATAAATACAGTTAATCTGGGCACTGTTTCATAACACTTGTTATATCAAGCAAGTTACGATAACTGTTATAAGCTAATGAAATCGTGGCATTTGATTGGCTGAGAGGAAATTTGTCGTAGAAATTAAGCGTTTGTTTAAAAAAAAAGTTTTATGAAACAGGGCCCTGGACTAGTTTACCTCCACCAACTTAATATTACCATTAAACCATTAACTATTCAGCTATTCTTATGTAACACATCATAATACATAATAAATGTATGAGACATTCTGATGGTCAGGATTAATAGAGCATAGAGGAAATTGTGGGTTTCCATCAAAGGCCACAAATAAGTGTTTCGGAGGTATACTCCAAATTTCAACCTTTACAATTTGCATACACCTTGTATGATATCTTTACAGAATTAATAATCAAAGTGCATGATCTGACTGAAAGAGAACTCCGTGAAACCCAAAACATAGAGCAAAATATACCTTTTAAAGAAAGTCTATAGAGTTGAACTCTTCTTTGGCACAAGAAACATATGCTTTCACGAATTCTTTACTCTTGACAAACAATCTACACTAATCTGCCATTTCTTTCTATTTTTTGGCGGAATGGCGGAAATTGTTTTTGAATAATTGATACACATCACTATTCCTACATTATTATTTACCCCCTCTTTCTCAACACTGCATTCATCAGTTCATGATCACAAATACTTATCCTAATCATAGTAGAATTGCATTCGGTTTTCAACAATTGTACTAATAGCGGTGTTCGTGCCATGGCTCATTGAATGGACAATGATGATATGTGTATGTCGTGCACGATTCATTGTTCTTCTGGTCGCCATGGCGTTCATTCTTTCTCATCTCATTTCTATATTTGTTACCAATGCTGAGAAACAAGGATTTCAATTTGGCAGGTTTGCAGTTGAGCAAAAAATTCCCATTTAAAGGTATCTTAGATCTTGTTGTTTTCTTACGGGGACTACAAGTATAACAAAAAAAATGAATCATATTATTTTTGATGCATAGTGGATTCAGTGGAAAGGATTAAACATCCACTACTCTGACGGTTAAACAATATTTTGATTTAAACTGTTTGCAAAAATATGTAATATAATACTTCCCAGGGCATAATGTCGGTAACAAGAGTGCATTGATGAGCATTAACCAACTCTCTATCGCTAGGTTGTATTTCTTCAAAGGTACTATGTCCCATGTGCAGGTCAAAAAAATGAAAGGTTAAATTCCAACGGCATTTGAAAGACAATACTTATTTAGAACTTCCCTTAAAAACGAAAGGGTTTGAAAATGGCTTTTTGTGGGAAAATAACGACCATTAGTTGTCGAATCGACATAAGTGATTGCAATCACCTAAGTAATAGTCTGATTTTCAGACCATTGTACCGAATGGTCGTACGTTTTGTGCTGCACAAAGATTCAATCAGTTTAATTTTGGCCATTACAAGTAGTGGGTTATTGATGTAGACAAATGCTCATGTACCTGTTACAGCTCATTTCATGTATGTTATTACCAAAGAAAAAAGAGGTCAGTCAGTCACTCAATAGTGTCTGACAGTGAAGTCTAGAAAGTAAACGGGTTTCCTTGCATAATTTGAATACGAGGACACTGCTAACGTTTAAATTTCACAGATAGGACATACATGACATTTTCATAATTCCTGCAAAGTTCTAGAGAATTTGATGTTGGCTGCAAAAGGGACATAGAATATTTAAAGCGTATTTTCGGTATTTACATTTCCAATGTTCTTTACAGGAAGCCGCTAGAAGTTCGTCAAATATACAGCCATGAACCCATAAGCAAACAAAACAAACTTTTGTTTGGAAAAAGTTCCTCTTTGCTAACCTTCTTCCAACCGCACAGCATTATTTGGTTTCAAAACATAATGCACAACTTTCACAATGGATTCTCTCTTTTTTATTCTAGGTGTGACACATACATTTTAATTTTATCTCACTGTAAGCAACAGCAAAGTAGAAAATGAAAGCTATCTTGAACATTTACAGAACATTCTTTAATGTTATCAATTACTGTGATTCACAATCACTTATTTCCATACATGTATTACCTTAAGATATGTCAATGTTTGTAAAAATGTATCATGCTTTGTTGTCATTGCATTGAATATGATTAAAAGAAACCAATCAATCACTCATTTTCAACAAAATGCAAATGTTTGAATTCAAAATGTTTTATTTTTAAATGTCACGAAGTTGTAACCAATGCCGAGGATATAAAGGCCTGTCATGTCACTATATGGGTATTCTGCAAAATCTGCCATAGACCAGACGCAGAGAATTGTACAGTAAGGTTTAATCCTTTATCCGTCGGATATTCGATATGCAACACTAGCTGTATGGCTTATTACCCTCCCCTCTCCTCGGGGACATGTAGAGGTAGACGGGCACACCTACAGGGAGGTGATGCTTTGACCACGTAAAACACGTATAATCCAAAGAAAATCAATAAAAAGAAGTTGAAATTATATTTGTAAGACGAATTTGAATCTTGGTCTTCTACGTTTTGCCTTTTTCTTCTTCTGGATCTTCCTCTTATTGGACACAATTTTCTTCTTTCTTTCCTTTTTTCCTTACTTCAATTGCATGTCTATTCATCAATGAAATAATTGATATTTGATATTAGTATTAGCTTTCAGTTGAATTAAGCTAAATCATTGTCATGATTAAATTTTTTGTAATGATATAGTGACGTCTTAAACTATGGAGGCCATTTTCTTTCAATTTTTTCCTCTGTTCTAAGGGGTTGCATTTTAGCATTATATATTGGCTTCGAATGGCAGAAATTGTTTTTGAATAATCGATACACATCACTATTGCTACATTATTATTTACTTGCTTTTTCTCAATATTGATTTCATCAGTTTATGATCACCTACTTATCCTAATCATAGTAGAATTAAATTCGGTTTTCATCAATCATACTAAAAGCGGTGTTCATGCCAGGGCTCATTGAATGGATTATGACAATATATGTATGTTGTGCACGATTCATTGCACTTCTGGTCGCCAACCCCTTTCATTCTTTCTCATCTCATTTCTATATTTGTTACCAATGCTGAGAAATAATGATTTCATTTTGGCAGGTTTACAGTTGAGTGAAAACATTCCCTTTTTAAAGGTATTTTTTGTCTTCTTGTTTTCTTATGGGGGGAGACCTACAAGTAAAAACAAATGAATCATATCATTTGTGATACATAGTGGATTCAGTGGAAAGGATTAAACAGCCAATACTTTGAAGGTTATACAATATATCGATTTAAACTTTTTGCAAAAATATGTAATAGAATAAATCCGAGGACATAATGTCGGTAATAAGATTACATTGATGAGCATTAACCAACTCTCTATCGCTAGGTTGTATTTCGTGAAAGTGTATTTTCGGTTTTACCTTTCTCATGTTCTTTACAGGAAGCCATTAGAAGTTTATCAAATATACAGCCATGAACCCATAAGCAATCAAAACAAACGTTCGTTTGGAAAAAGTTTCTCCTTGCTAACCTTCTTCCAACCGCTCAGCATTATTTGGTTTCAAAACATAATGCACAACCATCACAATGGATTTACTAATTTCCTAAAATTATTTGTATTAGGTCTTCTTCTTTTTTTTTCTTCTTCTTCCTCTCATTGGAGGCCAAACTTCTTTTTCTTTTCTTTCCTCTGTATTTTGGGGATGCATTTCAACATATTGGCCTCGAATGGCAGAAGTTGTTTTTGAATAATTGATACACATCACTATTGCTACATTATTATTTACTTGCTTTTTCTCAATATTGATTTCATCAGTTTATGATCACCTACTTATCCTAATCATAATGGAATTAAATTCGGTTTTCAACAATTATACTAAAAGCGGTGTTCATGCCAGGGCTCATTGAATGGATAATGACAATATATGTATGTCGTGCACGATTCATTGCACTTCTGGTCGCCAACCCCTTTCATTCTTTCACATCTCATTTCTATATTTGTTACCAATGCTGAGAAATAATGATTTCATTTTGGCAGGTTTACAGTTGAGTGAAAAATTCCCATTTAAAGGTATTTTAGATCTTGTTGTTTTCTTACGGGGAGGGAGACCTACAAGTAAAAACAAATGAATCATATCATTGGTGATACATAGTGGATTCAGTGGAAAAGATTAAACAGCCAATACTTTGAAGGTTATACAATATTTCGATTTAAACTTTTTGCAAAAATATGTAATAGAATAAGTCCGAGGACATAATGTCGGTAATAAGAGTACATTGATGAGCATTAACCAACTTTCTATCGCTAGGTTTTATTTCCTGAAAGTGTATTTTCGGTTTTTACCTTTCTAATGTTCTTTACAGGAAGCCATTAGATGTTTATCGAATATACAGCCATGAACCCATAAGCAATCAAAACAAACTTTCGTTTGGAAAAAAGTTTCTCTTTGCTAACCTTCTTCCAACCGCACAGCATTATTTGGTTTTAAAACATAATGCACAACCATCACAATGGATTTTCTAATTTACTAAAAAAATTTGTATTAGTTCTTCTTTTTTTTCTTCTTCTTCTCGTGGGTCTTCCTTTCATTGGAGGCCAAATTCTTTTTCTTTTCTTTCTTCTGTATTTTGGGAATGAATTTCAACATATTGGCCTCGAATGGCAGAAATCGTTTTTGAATAATTGATACACATCATTATTGCTACATTATTATTTACTTGCTTTTCCTCAATATTGATTTCATCAGTTTATGATCACCTACTTATCCTAATCATAGTGGAATTAAATTCGGTTTTCAACAATTATACTAAATGCGGTGTTCATGCCAGGGCTCATTGAATGGATAATGACAATATATGTATGTCGTGCACGATTCATTGCACTTCTGGTCGCCAACCCCTTTCATTCTTTCACATCTCATTTCTATATTTGTTACCAATGCTGAGAAATAATGATTTCATTTTGGCAGGTTTACAGTTGAGTGAAAACATTTCCTTTTTAAAAGTATTTTTTGTCTTCTTGTTTTCTTACGGGGAGGGAGACCTACAAGTAAAAACAAATGAATCATATCATTGGTGATACATAGTGGATTTAGTGGAAAGGATTAAACAGCCAATACTTTGACGGTTATACAATATTTCGATTTAAACTTTTTGCAAAAATATGTAATATAATAAGTCCGCGGACATAATGTCGGTAATAAGATTACATTGATGAGCATTAACCAACTCTCTATCGCTAGGTTGTATTTCGTGAAAGTGTCGGTAATAAGAGTCCATTGATGAGCATTCACCAACTCTCTATCGGTAGGTTTTATTTCCTGAAAGTGTATTTTCGGTTTTTACCTTTCTAATGTTCTTTACAGGAAGCCATTAGATGTTCATCGAATATACAGCCATGAACCCATAAGCAATCAAAACAAACTTTCGTTTGGAAAAAGTTTCTCCTTGCTAACCTTCTTCCAACCGCACAGCATTATTTGGTTTTAAAACATAATGCACAACCATCACAATGGATTTACTAATTTACTAGAATAATTTGTATTTATAATTAGGTCTTCTTTTTTTTTCTTCTTCTTTTCGTGGGTCTTCCTCTCATTGGAGGCCAACTTCTTTTTCTTTTCTTTCCTCTGTATTTTGGGGATGCATTTCAACATATTGGCCTCGAATGGCAGAAGTTGTTTTTGAATAATTGATACACATCACTATTGCTATATTATTATTTACTTGCTTTTTCTCAATATTGATTTCATCAGTTTATGATCACCTACTTATCCTAATCATAGCGGAATTAAATTCGGTTTTCAACAATTATACTAAAAGCGGTGTTCATGCCAGTGCTCATTGAATGGATAATGACAATATATGTATGTCGTGCACGATTCATTGCACTTCTGGTCGCCAACCCCTTTCATTCTTTCACATCTCATTTCTATATTCGTTACCAATGCTGAGAAATAATGATTTCATTTTTGGCAGGTTTACAGTTGAGTGAAATTATTCCCTTTTTAAAGGTATTTTTTGTCTTCTTGTTTTCTTATGGGGGGAGACCTACAAGTAAAAACAAATGAATCATATCATTGGTGATACATAGTGGATTCAGTGGCAAGGATTAAACAGCCAATACTTTGAAGGTTATACAATATTTCGATTTAAACTTTTTGCAAAAATATGTAATAGAATAAATCCGAGGACATAATGTCGGTAATAAGATTACATTGATGAGCATTAACCAACTCTCTATCGCTAGGTTGTATTTCGTGAAAGTGTATTTTCGGTTTTTCCTTTCTGATGTTCTTTACAGGAAGCCATTAGAAGTTTATCAAATATACAGCCATGAACCCATAAGCAATCAAAACAAACGTTCGTTTGGAAAAAGTTTCTCTTTGCTAACCTTCTTCCAACCGCTCTGCATTATTTGGTTTCAAAACATAATGCACAACCATCACAATGGATTTACTAATTTCCTAAAATTATTTGTATTAGGTCTTCTTCTTTTTTTTTCTTCTTCTTCCTCTCATTGGAGGCCAAACTTCTTTTCTTTTCTTTCCTCTGTATTTTGGGGATGCATTTCAACATATTGGCCTCGAATGGCAGAAGTTGTTTTTGAATAATTGATACACATCACTATTGCTACATTATTATTTACTTGCTTTTTCTCAATATTGATTTCATCAGTTTATGATCACCTACTTATCCTAATCATAGTGGAATTAAATTCGGTTTTCAACAATTATACTAAAAGCGGTGTTCATGCCAGTGCTCATTGAATGGATAATGACAATATATGTATGTCGTGCACGATTCATTGCACTTCTGGTCGCCAACCCCTTTCATTCTTTCACATCTCATTTCTATATTCGTTACCAATGCTGAGAAATAATGATTTCATTTTTGCAGGTTTACAGTTGAGTGAAATTATTCCCTTTTTTAATGTATTTTTTTTTTGTCTTCTTGTTTTCTTATGGGGGGAGGGGAGACCTACAAGTAAAAACAAATGAATCATATCATTGGTGATACATAGTGGATTCAGTGGAAATGATTAAACAGCCAATACTTTGACGGTTATACAATATTTCGATTTAAACTTTTTGCAAAAATATGTAATAGAATAAATCCGAGGACATAATGTCGGTAATAAAATTACATTGATGAGCATTAACCAACTCTCTATCGCTAGGTTGTATTTCGTGAAAGTGTATTTTCGGTTTTTACCTTTCTCATGTTCTTTACAGGAAGCCATTAGAAGTTTATCGAATATACAGCCATGAACCCATAAGCAATCAAAACAAACGTTCGTTTGGAAAAAGTTTCTCTTTGCTAACCTTCTTCCAACCGCTCAGCATTATTTGGTTTCAAAACATAATGCACAACCATCACAATGGATTTACTAATTTACTAAAATTATTTGTATAAGGTCTTCTTCTTTTTTTTTCTTCTTCTTCCTCTCATTGGAGGCCAAACTTCTTTTCTTTTCTTTCCTCTGTATTTTGGGGATGCATTTCAACATATTGGCCTCGAATGGCAAAAGTTGTTTTTGAATAATTGATACACATCACTATTGCTACATTATTATTTACTTGCTTTTTCTCAATATTGATTTCATCAGTTTATGATCACCTACTTATCCTAATCATAGTGGAATTAAATTCGGTTTTCAACAATTATACTAAAAGCGGTGTTCATGCCAGTGCTCATTGAATGGATAATGACAATATATGTATGTCGTGCACGATTCATTGCACTTCTGGTCGCCAACCCCTTTCATTCTTTCACATCTCATTTCTATATTCGTTACCAATGCTGAGAAATAATGATTTCATTTTGGCAGGTTTACAGTTGAGTGAAATTATTCCCTTTTAAATGTATTTTTTTGTCTTCTTGTTTTCTTATGGGGGGAGGGGAGACCTACAAGAAAAAAACAAATGAATCATATCATTTGTGATACATAGTGGATTCAGTGGAAAGGATTAAACAGCCAATACTTTGACGGTTATACAATATTTCGATTTAAACTTTTTGCAAAAATATGTAATAGAATAAATCCGAGGACAAAATGTCGGTAATAAGATTACATTGATGAGCATTAACCAACTCTCTATCGCTAGGTTGTATTTCGTGAAAGTGTATTTTCGGTTTTTACCTTTCTCATGTTCTTTACAGGAAGCCATTAGAAGTTTATCGAATATACAGCCATGAACCCATAAGCAATCAAAACAAACGTTCGTTTGGAAAAAGTTTCTCTTTGCTAACCTTCTTCCAACCGCTCAGCATTATTTGGTTTCAAAACATAATGCACAACCATCACAATGGATTTACTAATTTCCTAAAATTATTTGTATTAGGTCTTCTTCTTTTTTCTTCTTCTTCCTCTCATTGGAGGCCAAACTTCTTTTTCTTTTCTTTCCTCTGTATTTTGGGGATGCATTTCAACATATTGGCCTCGAATGGCAGAAGTTGTTTTTGAATAATTGATACACATCACTATTGCTACATTATTATTTACTTGCTTTTTCTCAATATTGATTTCATCAGTTTATGATCACCTACTTATCCTAATCATAATGGAATTAAATTCGGTTTTCAACAATTATACTAAAAGCGGTGTTCATGCCAGGGCTCATTGAATGGATAATGACAATATATGTATGTCGTGCACGATTCATTGCACTTCTGGTCGCCAAACCCTTTCATTCTTTCACATCTCATTTCTATACTTGTTACCAATGCTGAGAAATAATGATTTCATTTTGGCAGGTTTACAGTTGAGTGAAAAATTCCCATTTAAAGGTATCTTAGATCTTGTTGTTTTCTTACGGGGAGGGAGACCTACAAGTAAAAACAAATGAATCATATCATTGGTGATACATAGTGGATTCAGTGGAAAAGATTAAACAGCCAATACTTTGAAGGTTATACAATATTTCGATTTAAACTTTTGCAAAAATATGTAATAGAATAAGTCCGAGGACATAATGTCGGTAATAAGAGTACATTGATGAGCATTAACCAACTTTCTATCGCTAGGTTTTATTTCCTGAAAGTGTATTTTCGGTTTTTACCTTTCTAATGTTCTTTACAGGAAGCCATTAGATGTTTATCGAATATACAGCCATGAACCCATAAGCAATCAAAACAAACTTTCGTTTGGAAAAAAGTTTCTCTTTGCTAACCTTTTTCCAACCGCACAGCATTATTTGGTTTTAAAACATAATGCACAACCATCACAATGGATTTTCTAATTTACTAAAATAATTTGTATTAGGTCTTCTTTTTTTTCTTCTTCTTCTCGTGGGTCTTCCTTTCATTGGAGGCCAAATTCTTTTTCTTTTCTTTCTTCTGTATTTTGGGAATGCATTTCAACATATTGGCCTCGAATGGCAGAAATCGTTTTTGAATAATTGATACACATCATTATTGCTACATTATTATTTACTTGCTTTTCCTCAATATTGATTTCATCAGTTTATGATCACCTACTTATCCTAATCATAGTGGAATTAAATTCGGTTTTCAACAATTATACTAAATGCGGTGTTCATGCCAGGGCTCATTGAATGGATAATGACAATATATGTATGTCGTGCACGATTCATTGCACTTCTGGTCGCCAACCCTTTCATTCTTTCACATCTCATTTCTATATTTGTTACCAATGCTGAGAAATAATGATTTCATTTTGGCAGGTTTACAGTTGAGTGAAAACATTTCCTTTTAAAAGTATTTTTGTCTTCTTGTTTTCTTACGGGAGGGAGACCTACAAGTAAAAACAAATGAATCATATCATTGGTGATACATAGTGGATTTAGTGGAAAGGATTAAACAGCCAATACTTTGACGGTTATACAATATTTCGATTTAAACTTTTTGCAAAAATATGTAATATAATAAGTCCGCGGACATAATGTCGGTAATAAGATTACATTGATGAGCATTAACCAACTCTCTATCGCTAGGTTGTATTTCGTGAAAGTGTCGGTAATAAGAGTCCATTGATGAGCATTCACCAACTCTCTATCGGTAGGTTTTATTTCCTGAAAGTGTATTTTCGGTTTTTACCTTTCTAATGTTCTTTACAGGAAGCCATTAGATGTTTATCGAATATACAGCCATGAACCCATAAGCAATCAAAACAAACTTTCGTTTGGAAAAAGTTTCTCCTTGCTAACCTTCTTCCAACCGCTCAGCATTATTTGGTTTCAAAACATAATGCACAACCATCACAATGGATTTATTAATTTCCTAAAATTATTTGTATTAGGTCTTCTTCTTTTTTTTTCTTCTTCTTCCTCTCATTGGAGGCCAAACTTCTTTTTCTTTTCTTTCCTCTGTATTTTGGGGATGCATTTTAGCATTACATATTGGCCTCGAATGGCAGAAGTTGTTTTTGAATAATTGATACACATCACTATTGCTACATTATTATTTACTTGCTTTTCCTCAATATTGATTTCATCAGTTTATGATCACCTACTTATCCTAATCATAGTAGAATTAAATTCGGTTTTCAACAGTTATACTAATAGCGGTGTTCATGCCAGGGCTCATTGAACGGATAATGATGATATGTTTATGTTGTGCACGATTCATTGCACTTCTGGTCGCCAACCCCTTTCATTCTTTCTCGTCTCATTTCTATATTTATTACCAATGCTGAGAAATAATGATTTCATTTTTGCAGGTCAAAGTTCTTCACAAAACGACATTAGAAGTCTATCGATTATTTTATACAGACATGAAGCCATAAACATAGAAAACAAACTACATAATGCACAACCATCACAGTCGATTCTCTTTATTTTTAGGTGTTTTTTTTTTCTTTTCTTTTTTTCATCTCACAGCAACCAACAGCAAAGGAGGAATGAAAGCTATCTTGAATGATTTCTAACAAAATGCAAATATTTAAATTCGAAAAGTCTTATTTCATAAATGTAATGGAGTTTGCCCGAAGCTGAGCACATTAAGGCCCACGTTATCACTACGGGTATACTATAACATGTCCTATCATCTGTACTATCAGAAGACTAGGAATCAATTTATGTTCGTTATAATTAAATAAATATTTCAAGTTCGTTTATGTACTAATACGTGTTTGAAATTAATACGTATCTGAAATTAATAGCTCCACCTTGTGTTGATATGTCAGGTATGCACTACCAGAGAGATCATCTGGTGTATCAAGCAAGCTTAACTATTATAATTCACATATTTTGCACTCTACATGATACATACGTATATATTGTATATACGTTTTGATAAATATATATATATATATTTATATATATATATATATATATATATATATTTAAACGAATCCCACTCAAAACATTAAATAAACTGCTGAAGGCATATTGTTTGTTCACAGAGTAAAGTATATCATTAGAAGAGATCTTCATCATTGCTAAAGGTATGGACCAGTTTTGGAAACGCCCCTCTCAAAAATGAAATGGAAGCTCTTATTACCAATCATGTGAAAGAATATGTTTTGTCTAATACGTGATGATACAATTTTTGCCGGGAAACCGCCTACTAATTGATATATTTGGTAAATTATCATATCCATCTGGACTGGTTGACATCGCTATCGCGTATATAGTCCCATATACATCTTTCTGTGTACAGTGCTTATAACTTTACCAAAACTGGGCCAAATTTCTTATCATGTTAATGATTCCAGAACCTTGCAGTACACACCAATACTGATATGCTAGATGATCAACCTTTTCTGATCGATTCCACAACGTTTCTTTCACAATGCAATCGCATGACTAGAACTGGTCTATACCTTTAATAACACATATGAACAACACATTTAAAATAAATCATTAATTTAAAAAAAATGCTAAAATAGTATGAACATGTTTTATATATGATTAACAAACAAGTTGATACAAGTGTGGAATATTTCAAAAGTCCGAAATTAAATATTCTACCAGCAACAGGTACAACAATTTGTATCTTTAATTTTCGGCATTTTTCGTTTGTTTTAAACACCCCCTTCCTTGTATCATTAAGCCTCGTTGAGATATGACGGGCGTTTATTTCTTTTATGATGAAGTAACGAAAAATTATATACGCCTCACATTTCTGATTCTTATAACACAGAGCTAACTGAATACGCGCAGGGCCTTTGTTGCGCGCAGTTGCATCCATTAACACACACACTCACACACACAATAGGTGAGCTGTATGACATATAAATATAAACTGAGAGAAAGAGAGGCTGAAAGAGAGAGAGAGAAAGATACATCATGAAGATGATCATAAAGAAAGAAGGGAGTGAAAACAAGGAAACTAGTAGAAAAGAGATCAAAAACGGAATACGACACAGTAACCACGGTTGTGTGTAATGAAAAAAAAGAAAACAAAGGACGATACACGAGGCAATAGCCAATAGCAATGGCAATGCATAATACAAGTTTTGACTTCATAGATGGCGCCATTCAACTGAGTGTATTTTCATCTTTGCATCTTCTTAATTAATCTCTGTTAGGCCTTTCCAAGCCTTTTTAAAACTAAAATTATTATTTTTCTTAGTGGGTTGACGAGTCAAATCGACTACCTTCCCTTATGTACACCATAATCTATCTGCGCTTGTAAAAACCAATGTGGTTTTAAGAGGCCTAAAACCTGCATGCAGATGGTCTAATCAGTAAAATCATTTCATGTTGCTGCATTACTGTGACGAATTAAGATTTATCGTTCTATTGATACATAATGTACAATTAAAGGAAAAGCACGGGATATTTCACTTGGTGTTCGTTTTCCTGATAATCCTAAAAAATAATGATGAATACTAATTGATCACATTTTCAATCACAACACACAGAGTAAGAAAAACAGTAATTTTGACCCTGTAACATAAAAAGTTACAATCAAACTTTTTTCCCAAAAATTTAGTGTATCTCCTTCAATCAATACTAGCTTATATATCATGAATGGTAACGTATGAATATTTTCTGTCACAGATATATATATAATCATGATAATGCATTATAAAATATAATTAATGCCGCAAGATGGGCTAGATATAACATAATTTTACGATTGATTGTATATCAATTTTGAAGTTACAGGCCCCTATATCGGCAAAACACTCTCTGCCGTTAGATTTTATGTTTTGTTCATTAAGAAAATAATAGATGCCTATTTAGATACTCAATTATCCAATTTAACAGCCAACTACTACATTATTTACAACTGTTTTGAATTCATTTTGTTTAATATATTTTGTACGCTGTTAAATATCCACTTTTAGAGATTTACGATTGCTGAATAAACGCCATTATTAAGTATTCATTACAAATATGTACCCTGTCATTACCCCCCGGTTTAAGCGCGACTGATATTACGGCGCTCTAGCACTTCAATGAACTAATTACTACTCGGTATCCATTTACCTCACCTGGGTGGAGAGTGACAAAATAATGTAGACTACTGTCTTGCCAAAGGACACTTGTGCCGTGACACTTGTGCACGTCTTGCAATGATGCGAAAATTCCCACTTTACAAAACGTACTAGCAATACAAAATAATAAGAATATTAATATGGACAATGAAAATAATAATAGCAATAATAATAATAAAAATAGAAATAATAATAATAATAATAATTATAATAGTGATGAATATATTTATGATAATAATCATGATAATGATGATGATAATAATAATAGTTATTAGTAATAATAATTATATTATTATCATAATAATAATAATAATAATTATGATAATAATGATATTAATAATTATGATTATAATAATTATAACGATTATAATTATAAAAATAATTATAAAAAACATAAAAACAATACAATTTAGTAGAAGTCTTCATGCTGTAAAACTGCCGTCTATTCAGCTATGCCAAGAACTTCATATCTCATGGCCTGGTGCCCCTGCCACGTGAGTGGGTGTATTCTGACGTATCGAGCAATGATTGGTCGAGGGAACAGTATAGTCTCAGGAGTGTATTCATTGTAGTTTGCTGCGTAGATCTGAAGATCATGAGAACGAAATTATAATTAAAGGGCATTGCATGGATTTTTCGGTTCATTTAAAAATTACACAATATGTCTCGCAGCATAAGCTGCATTCCTAAGAGTAAAATAAAATTTTAAATACAAGTACATGAATTGCTATCGATTAGACACGATAGAATTGGGTAAAAGTGATGTCTAATAAATACATGATTACATAAAAACATGTACAACGGTATACTGGTGTATATAGGCACAACTTATCCACGGGGAGGGGTGACCTCTCTTGCCAAAATATTATCTTTACCGTTAACTTTCTGAATTTATGAAATGATCAAGCAAATTCAATTCTGACATATGTCAATCTAATACAGTTTTGCCATAAAACATAGAAATAGATGTAATTACAATTTTACAATCTCGCTGCCCAAATAGTAAATAGCAGTGTGAAATTCTTAGCAAGATCGTTGAATAAGTGTTTTTGTATGCAGGGGAGGAGTCGCATATATAATTTAAAAAACAACATAGGAAATGAAAACTGGATGGGGATTGCTACAATTCTACTTAACCTGCACATTATCATCCATCATTCAATGTCAAAGTCGCATCTAAAAACTTTAAAAGAAAGCTGCCATTGTCATATGTATGAAGGAAATGTTAAAGTTTGCAGTTACAAACATTTCAACACCAACAAAATTTCATACATAAATTTCGGCTACGACCCAGAAGACCACACACCTTCGGCTTCTGTCTTTTCAAATGTATCTCTTCGATTTTATTTTTCTCATTCAGATATTTATTTACTTGTCTTCGTCAACTTATCTTTCATTATTGCATTTGTGTTTATTGAAAGCAGGGTGTTTAATGGACATCGTACCCCTGTTGTAATGTATTTTCAATCGCGCCATCATTCGGTGAAGGCGTTCATAGAGAGACTTCCGGTTCATGTACCCAAGCATCATCACGCGCGCGTCATCAGTTGGTGACGTATTGTTGGACATGGCTGTCAACACATCGGGACATTAGGGACTTTTAGATTTGCACGACGAGAACGTAGACTGCTACGTGGACATCCTTTTAAGGCAATGTGACGTCCTTTTAAGGCACTGGCAGTGCCCGGCAGTGTGCCTTAAAAGGACGTCACATTGCCTTAAAAGGATGTCCATGTAGCAGTCCACGTTCTCGTCGTGCAAATCTAAAGTCCCTATTGTGACCAGCAGTGTACGTAACATTGAAGCATTGTAAGTAGAATACCCTGCATTTTTTCAAGTTCAAGTTCATTTATTTCTCCTCCAGAGATCAACAGATAAAAAAATACATATATAAACAGACAAATGTATGACAATACATAAGATGAATTATAAAAAGTGAGTAAGGCAGTGGCCAAGGAGGTAATACACCTTGTAAGAGGCCATTTAAATGTCTCAGGGGCTGTCGGTCTAGGGGAAATTTCAGAATGTTTCGTCTAGTGGAAGCCATTCTACTAAGATGTCCTCAAAATTTATTTCAAATTACACAGTCAGACACAACTTCAGAAAACCGAGCACAGGACAATAGGCTGAAAAAAGCGTATATATAATGTACGATGAATATAGAACCTTCAAAGTTCATCGCAAGGCAGTCTGTACAAAAGGCTTGGGAAAAATCTTGCTAATTAAACCTGCTCTTGATATATATTTTTATTCAAAAAAAGAATGCTGTATGTCAATTATATTCTTGAAAGTCCTTGAACGGTTTGTCATGCAATATAACATTATTTTAATGACAAACGTTTGAGAAAAAAAATTATCCCCGGCATTATTTGTTTTAAATGTAGATCATGGTCGACGAAGTAAGATTTTGAACACACTGCCTCGCATTAAACGATAAGGGCTTTATTTCCATCATGCGTTATACGACTTTGCTCGGTTTTCCGAAATTTTGTCTGATTGACATGGTAACTTACTTTTTGTTCACCACATTGTGGTCCTAAAGCGTAAGTCCATGTCACGTTATCCAGCGAATAGGACACCTTGATAGACTTAACCCATTGTACCGACATGTATCTGCCTTGTACGATAACACCAGTGACGGTAGAGGCCTTTCCAAGATCTATCTGACTCGTCAGTGCGTTAATAGAAGTAAGAATTATTAACAAGTAACTAGTAAATAAATGAATATGAATATTTATATATATATATATATGTATATATATGCTTGACTATATGATTGAGTGATATTTAGTTTTTATGCCATGTATATCTGTTCATACAATGTATTTGTTTCTGTATGTGTTCGAACTTCAGAACCTGAAGAAGGCCTCACAAGCCGAAAGCTCGTAATAAAATTGTAAAGTACAGCTACGTCTCACGTTCCTAGACCATTTTCTTCACGCCTACATATTCTGGAACACCCGTTGTCATGTCAGAGTTGAGAATTCTCGCACTTTTATATATATATATATATATATATATATAATGAAAAATATTTGACAAACGCAAACAACTTTGCAAACAACGACTCTCTTATAAATAATATCCAAAGTCCTTTGGAAGCGCATAGAGACGTTGGTATGCGCTTTACTGTAAAGACATATTGTAAATTGTTATTATTATTTTTAGTAAATACACAATTTTAAATAATGAAAGTTCGAGAATAATGGTGCGTAGCTCTATCAAAGTTATCCATTGCTGCCCTCCCTTTTTGGATTGGGTTAGAACGCCAATACCATAACTACTAGACCACGGAGACGGGTCAGTAGTTTCGGCGAAACCAGATTCAGTTGACTGACCGTTTGAAAAAAAAAGTCTAACTTCTTTGTCGGGGGAGGGGGGGGGCAGGTTACTTCTTAATAATGACGAGTCCTGTGCTTCAGTTGGAACCTATCTTTGAGCATGAATACATGCTAATTCGCTTGATATATATAATGTGTATGTGTGTGTGTGTGTGTGTGTGCGTGTGTGTAAGATGACAACGAAAAAAGATACATGAAGAAGAGATGTTTCATGCTTTAAATCCAACAGTTTTCATTAGGTCACAAATTGTATACGTTCCCTAACATTTTTATTAAGTGATCAAGACCAAAATCTAAGAATAGAGATCCCTATAGCGTTTCCAACTATTCAGGGCAATGCGAAACTAGTTCATAAGTAAGTAAATAATACCCATGGAAATGCTTTACAGCTCAAAGAAATATCTTTGCAAAAAGTCTAAACACGTCACAAATACGTATAGTTTCAAGCAAAAACTTGCTTTCAAAGCAGTAGGGGGATGATAAATCATCAATGATCATATTCCATCTTAGGGTTAGGGTGAGGGTTTAATTTGGACTATACGTTAGGGTAAAAATTAGGGTTAGATAGTGCTAGGTCTGCTGTTGAAGTTAAGAATTCGGTAAGCGTACAACCTTCAGGGAGAACGGCATTGATGCTGACGTGGCTTTCCTGGGTGAACAAAATCGTTATTATAATTAGTGTTATCGAACTCACCTTGACCCATTTATCTAAGTCATCATCCCTGGCAATCCATGCTGCCTTTACGTCTGAAGACACTCCACCGTTCAATCTTCCATTTGATGCAGTGAAACCATCATGATAACTCGATGAGGAGGTGAGACTAGAGTCTGGGATTCGTCCATCTTCCACTCCCATTGCTTCCCCTCGGATAGGACGTGAACAGCTAACCTCTTCCTGGTTCATCGCAGCTGCATGAAGACAACAAACGTAAAAACAAACTATATCAGTGTATAAAAGATACACTCTAAAAACAAAAATGTTATATCACCATTTAAAAGGGCCGAGGAGTGACCACGTTTTTAAAATGGTAGATTAACACTTTGAACATGCTGGATCCAACACAATAAAGGTTGAATCCAGCATGTTAAAAGTTACAATGTGACATTTTGAAAGAGTGGTCACTCCTCGGCCCTTTTAAATTGAGATTTTAACATTTCAGTTTTTAGAGTGTACCTATTAGGTCTGTTATGGTTAGTTGCTAATAGAGTTTTCGGAAAAACAAAACTCTTTTAACTCCTTATAGTTCAACCACTAGCTGCGAGAACACCACAGGCGTGCACCATAGGCATACCCACAACTCACCTCCTGCTAACTGGACATGGACACAAGTGACCTTTCAGAATACCGCCCCTTAGCTAGCAACAGAACGAACAAGAACTTATGACTGGCCCAAAATTATTCTGTTTTTAGTCGATTTAGCGATTTGACTGAGGTATTAGCGTCGCAGGTACCGTATTTTCTATCGAATCCTCGGTTTTCGCATCTCCAGCCGATTGTTTAAACCGTTCGATTACGACACTTTCATAGCTACTAAGTGTTTTGGACTGGAAGATAAGCCACCGGACTGAAGATCACAGGGGTCCGCAGTTCAATAATTATCTGCCCGACACAAGTGTGCTGTAGCAAAACATTAATCTATACATCCCAGGTGTGAATAGGTACCTGCATAATTACGTTTCAGCGGTAGTTACTTTGATGGTTCGGCTATAACCAGGGTAATAATATCTAGCGCCGTGAGCGTCACAGTGTGTCTTGATTAAGTGGCTCAAACGTGTGGATCGATGTGTGCAGCGCTTTATAACTGTAAGGAAAGGCGCTTCATGAAATAACTTTTTTAATTGGTTGAATATAATAATATTATTCCACTCCTTCTTTTCCTTCTGTTTTTTTGTTTAAAGAATGCAGCCGTACCTACCTAATAAGTCATTGAGAGGTCCGTAGCCGGTGAGCTCTAGCCTGAGGGCCAGGAGTACACCATGGGCTGTCTTGGGATGGATACGAAAGAATCGGCATTCGACCGGTGTAGAGATAGTGTGCACAACGGAACTATTTTGGTCGTAGTTTCCTGTGTAGACCTGAACAATATATTACAACCATTTCACAATGAGATTAACTTGGGTTTGAAGTGTAGAATTTTCAATATCTAATAATTAACCCAATTAAACCAAATGACGTCACTTTCGTAATAATTTGGTCCTTTCTTTGCTATTATTTAATTAAAATGTCCATACCTTCATCATCACTATTTCAAATTTTAACACAATAATAGAGACAAATCTTCATTTGCACATTTATTGCCTCCTTTTGTATTTACATATTGATGTCATTCAATTACCAGCATCCTGGACCTTTATACTACCATTATATTCTTACTTCAAAAGTAATAGCATTATGATCCTATCTTATAACTTTCCGTGTGTCGGTTGACACAATT
>CP137682.1:262391-489530 GCA_037976565.1 Mesocentrotus franciscanus | reverse complement strand
TATTTTGCACTCTACATGATACATACGTATATATTGTATATACGTTTTGATAAATATATATATATATATTTATATATATATATATATATATATATATTTAAACGAATCCCACTCAAAACATTAAATAAACTGCTGAAGGCATATTGTTTGTTCACAGAGTAAAGTATATCATTAGAAGAGATCTTCATCATTGCTAAAGGTATGGACCAGTTTTGGAAACGCCCCCCTCTCAAAAAATGAAATGGAAGCTCTTATTACCAATCATGTGAAAGAATATGTTTTGTCTAATACGTGATGATACAATTTTTGCCGGGAAACCGCCTACTAATTGATATATTTGGTAAATTATCATATCCATCTGGACTGGTTGACATCGCTATCGCGTATATTCCCATATACATCTTTCTGTGTACAGTGCTTATAACTTTACCAAACTGGGCCAAATTTCTTATCATGTTAATGATTCCAGAACCTTGCAGTACACACCAATACTGATATGCTAGATGATCAACCTTTTCTGATCGATTCCACAACGTTTCTTTCACAATGCAATCGCATGACTAGAACTGGTCTATACCTTTAATAACACATATGAACAACACATTTAAAATAAATCATTAATTTAAAAAAAATGCTAAAATAGTATGAACATGTTTTATATATGATTAACAAACAAGTTGATACAAGTGTGGAATATTTCAAAAGTCCGAAATTAAATATTCTACCAGCAACAGGTACAACAATTTGTATCTTTAATTTTCGGCATTTTTCGTTTGTTTTAAACACCCCCCCCCCCTTCCTTGTATCATTAAGCCTCGTTGAGATATGACGGGCGTTTATTTCTTTTATGATGAAGTAACGAAAAATTATATACGCCTCACATTTCTGATTCTTATAACACAGAGCTAACTGAATACGCGCAGGGCCTTTGTTGCGCGCAGTTGCATCCATTAACACACACACACACACACAATAGGTGAGCTGTATGACATATAAATATAAACTGAGAGAAAGAGAGGCTGAAAGAGAGAGAGAGAAAGATACATCATGAAGATGATCATAAAGAAAGAAGGGAGTGAAAACAAGGAAACTAGTAGAAAAGAGATCAAAAACGGAATACGACACAGTAACCACGGTTGTGTGTAATGAAAAAAAAGAAAAGAAACAAAAGGATACACGAGGCAATAGCCAATAGCAATGGCAATGCATAATACAAGTTTTGACTTCATAGATGGCGCCATTCAACTGAGTGTATTTTCATCTTTGCATCTTCTTAATTAATCTCTGTTAGCCTTTCCAAGCCTTTTTAAAACTAAAATTATTATTTTTCTTAGTGGGTTGACGAGTCAAATCGACTACCTTCCCTTATGTACACCATAATCTATCTGCGCTTGTAAAAACCAATGTGGTTTTAAGAGGCCTAAAACCTGCATGCAGATGGTCTAATCAGTAAAATCATTTCATGTTGCTGCATTACTGTGACGAATTAAGATTTATCGTTCTATTGATACATAATGTACAAATAAAGGAAAAGCACGGGATATTTCACTTGGTGTTCGTTTTCCTGATAATCCTAAAAAATAATGATGAATACTAATTGATCACATTTTCAATCACAACACACAGAGTAAGAAAAACAGTAATTTTGACCCTGTAACATAAAAAGTTACAATCAAACTTTTTCCCAAAATTTAGTGTATCTCCTTCAATCAATACTAGCTTATATATCATGAATGGTAACGTATGAATATTTTCTGTCACAGATATATATATAATCATGATAATGCATTATAAAATATAATTAATGCCGCAAGATGGGCTAGATATAACATAATTTTACGATTGATTGTATATCAATTTTGAAGTTACAGGCCCTATATCGGCAAAACACTCTCTGCCGTTAGATTTTATGTTTTGTTCATTAAGAAAATAATAGATGCCTATTTAGATACTCAATTATCAATTTAACAGCCAACTACTACATTATTTACAACTGTTTTGAATTCATTTTGTTTAATATATTTTGTACGCTGTTAAATATCCACTTTTAGATATTTACGATTGCTGAATAAACGCCATTATTAAGTATTCATTACAAATATGTACCCTGTCATTACCCCCCGGTTTAAGCGCGACTGATATTACGGCGCTCTAGCACTTCAATGAACTAATTACTACTCGGTATCCATTTACCTCACCTGGGTGGAGAGTGACAAAATAATGTAGACTACTGTCTTGCCAAAGGACACTTGTGCCGTGACACTTGTGCACGTCTTGCAATGATGCGAAAATTCCCACTTTACAAAACGTACTAGCAATACAAAATAATAAGAATATTAATATGGACAATGAAAATAATAATAGCAATAATAATAATAAAAATAGAAATAATAATAATAATAATAATTATAATAGTGATGAATATATTTATGATAATAATCATGATAATGATGATGATAATAATAATAGTTATTAGTAATAATAATTATATTATTATCATAATAATAATAATTATGATAATAATGATATTAATAATTATGATTATAATAATTATAACGATTATAATTATAAAAATAATTATAAAAAACATAAAAACAATACAATTTAGTAGAAGTCTTCATGCTGTAAAACTGCCGTCTATTCAGCTATGCCAAGAACTTCATATCTCATGGCCTGGTGCCCCTGCCACGTGAGTGGGTGTATTCTGACGTATCGAGCAATGATTGGTCGAGGGAACAGTATAGTCTCAGGAGTGTATTCATTGTAGTTTGCTGCGTAGATCTGAAGATCATGAGAACGAAATTATAATTAAAGGGCATTGCATGGATTTTTCGGTTCATTTAAAAATTACACATATGTCTCGCAGCATAAGCTGCATTCCTAAGAGTAAAATAAAATTTTAAATACAAGTACATGAATTGCTATCGATTAGACACGATAGAATTGGGTAAAAGTGATGTCTAATAAATACATGATTACATAAAAACATGTACAACGGTATACTGGTGTATATAGGCACAACTTATCCACGGGGAGGGGTGACCTCTCTTGCCAAAATATTATCTTTACCGTTAACTTTCTGAATTTATGAAATGATCAAGCAAATTCAATTCTGACATATGTCAATCTAATACAGTTTTGCCATAAAACATAGAAATAGATGTAATTACAATTTTACAATCTCGCTGCCCAAATAGTAAATAGCAGTGTGAAATTCTTAGCAAGATCGTTGAATAAGTGTTTTTGTATGCAGGGGAGGAGTCGCATATATAATTTAAAAAACAACATAGGAAATGAAAACTGGATGGGGATTGCTACAATTCTACTTAACCTGCACATTATCATCCATCATTCAATGTCAAAGTCGCATCTAAAAACTTTAAAAAGAAAGCTGCCATTGTCATATGTATGAAGGAAATGTTAAAGTTTGCAGTTACAAACATTTCAACACCAACAAAATTTCATACATAAATTTCGGCTACGACCCAGAAGACCACACACCTTCGGCTTCTGTCTTTTCAAATGTATCTCTTCGATTTTATTTTTCTCATTCAGATATTTATTTACTTGTCTTCGTCAACTTATCTTTCATTATTGCATTTGTGTTTATTGAAAGCAGGGTGTTTAATGGACATCGTACCCCTGTTGTAATGTATTTTTCAATCGCGCCATCATTCGGTGAAGGCGTTCATAGAGAGACTTCCGGTTCATGTACCCAAGCATCATCACGCGCGCGTCATCAGTTGGTGACGTATTGTTGGACATGGCTGTCAACACATCGGGACATTAGACTTTTAGATTTGCACGACGAGAACGTAGACTGCTACGTGGACATCCTTTTAAGGCAATGTGACGTCCTTTTAAGGCACTGGCAGTGCCCGGCAGTGTGCCTTAAAGGACGTCACATTGCCTTAAAAGGATGTCCATGTAGCAGTCCACGTTCTCGTCGCAAATCTAAAAGTCCCTATTGTGACCAGCAGTGTACGTAACATTGAAGCATTGTAAGTAGAATACCCTGCATTTTCAAGTTCAAGTTCATTTATTTCTCCTCCAGAGATCAACAGATAAAAAAATACATATATAAACAGACAAATGTATGACAATACATAAGATGAATTATAAAAAGTGAGTAAGGCAGTGGCCAAGGAGGTAATACACCTTGTAAGAGGCCATTTAAATGTCTCAGGGGCTGTCGGTCTAGGGGAAATTTCAGAATGTTTCGTCTAGTGGAAGCCATTCTACTAAGATGTCCTCAAAATTTATTTCAAATTAC
This sequence comes from Mesocentrotus franciscanus, assembly GCA_037976565.1. NCBI lineage: Eukaryota > Metazoa > Echinodermata > Echinoidea > Camarodonta > Strongylocentrotidae > Mesocentrotus > Mesocentrotus franciscanus. The sequence goes on along the minus strand of CP137682.1, from coordinate 485,257 downwards.
ACAGTCAGACACAACTTCAGAAAACCGAGCACAGGACAATAGGCTGAAAAAGCGTATATATAATGTACGATGAATATAGAACCTTCAAAGTTCATCGCAAGGCAGTCTGTACAAAAGGCTTGGGAAAAATCTTGCTAATTAAACCTGCTCTTGATATATATTTTTATTCAAAAAAAGAATGCTGTATGTCAATTATATTCTTGAAAGTCCTTGAACGGTTTGTCATGCAATATAACATTATTTTAATGACAAACGTTTGAGAAAAAAAATTATCCCCGGCATTATTTGTTTTAAATGTAGATCATGGTCGACGAAGTAAGATTTTGAACACACTGCCTCGCATTAAACGATAAGGGCTTTATTTCCATCATGCGTTATACGACTTTGCTCGGTTTTCCGAAATTTTGTCTGATTGACATGGTAACTTACTTTTTGTTCACCACATTGTGGTCCTAAAGCGTAAGTCCATGTCACGTTATCCAGCGAATAGGACACCTTGATAGACTTAACCCATTGTACCGACATGTATCTGCCTTGTACGATAACACCAGTGACGGTAGAGGCCTTTCCAAGATCTATCTGACTCGTCAGTGCGTTAATAGAAGTAAGAATTATTAACAAGTAACTAGTAAATAAATGAATATGAATATTTATATATATATATATATGTATATATATGCTTGACTATATGATTGAGTGATATTTAGTTTTTATGCCATGTATATCTGTTCATACAATGTATTTGTTTCTGTATGTGTTCGAACTTCAGAACCTGAAGAAGGCCTCACAAGCCGAAAGCTCGTAATAAAATTGTAAAGTACAGCTACGTCTCACGTTCCTAGACCATTTTCTTCACGCCTACATATTCTGGAACACCCGTTGTCATGTCAGAGTTGAGAATTCTCGCACTTTTATATATATATATATATATATATATATATGAAAAATATTTGACAAACGCAAACAACTTTGCAAACAACGACTCTCTTATAAATAATATCCAAAGTCCTTTGGAAGCGCATAGAGACGTTGGTATGCGCTTTACTGTAAAGACATATTGTAAATTGTTATTATTATTTTTAGTAAATACACAATTTTAAATAATGAAAGTTCGAGAATAATGGTGCGTAGCTCTATCAAAGTTATCCATTGCTGCCCTCCCTTTTTGGATTGGGTTAGAACGCCAATACCATAACTACTAGACCACGGAGACGGGTCAGTAGTTTCGGCGAAACCAGATTCAGTTGACTGACCGTTTGAAAAAAAAAGTCTAACTTCTTTGTCGGGGGAGGGGGGGGGCAGGTTACTTCTTAATAATGACGAGTCCTGTGCTTCAGTTGGAACCTATCTTTGAGCATGAATACATGCTAATTCGCTTGATATATATAATGTGTATGTGTGTGTGTGTGTGTGTGCGTGTGTGTAAGATGACAACGAAAAAAGATACATGAAGAAGAGATGTTTCATGCTTTAAATCCAACAGTTTTCATTAGGTCACAAATTGTATACGTTCCCTAACATTTTTATTAAGTGATCAAGACCAAAATCTAAGAATAGAGATCCCTATAGCGTTTCCAACTATTCAGGGCAATGCGAAACTAGTTCATAAGTAAGTAAATAATACCCATGGAAATGCTTTACAGCTCAAAGAAATATCTTTGCAAAAAGTCTAAACACGTCACAAATACGTATAGTTTCAAGCAAAAACTTGCTTTCAAAGCAGTAGGGGGATGATAAATCATCAATGATCATATTCCATCTTAGGGTTAGGGTGAGGGTTTAATTTGGACTATACGTTAGGGTAAAATTAGGGTTAGATAGTGCTAGGTCTGCTGTTGAAGTTAAGAATTCGGTAAGCGTACAACCTTCAGGAGAACGGCATTGATGCTGACGTGGCTTTCCTGGGTGAACAAAATCGTTATTATAATTAGTGTTATCGAACTCACCTTGACCCATTTATCTAAGTCATCATCCCTGGCAATCCATGCTGCCTTTACGTCTGAAGACACTCCACCGTTCAATCTTCCATTTGATGCAGTGAAACCATCATGATAACTCGATGAGCAGGTGAGACTAGAGTCTGGGATTCGTCCATCTTCCACTCCCATTGCTTCCCCTCGGATAGGACGTGAACAGCTAACCTCTTCCTGGTTCATCGCAGCTGCATGAAGACAACAAACGTAAAAACAAACTATATCAGTGTATAAAGATACACTCTAAAAACAAAATGTTATATCACCATTTAAAAGGGCCGAGGAGTGACCACGTTTTTAAAATGGTAGATTAACACTTTGAACATGCTGGATCCAACACAATAAAGGTTGAATCCAGCATGTTAAAAGTTACAATGTGACATTTTGAAAGAGTGGTCACTCCTCGGCCCTTTTAAATTGAGATTTTAACATTTCAGTTTTTAGAGTGTACCTATTAGGTCTGTTATGGTTAGTTGCTAATAGAGTTTTCGGAAAAACAAAACTCTTTTAACTCCTTATAGTTCAACCACTAGCTGCGAGAACACCACAGGCGTGCACCATAGGCATACCCACAACTCACCTCCTGCTAACTGGACATGGACACAAGTGACCTTTCAGAATACCGCCCCTTAGCTAGCAACAGAACGAACAAGAACTTATGACTGGCCCAAAATTATTCTGTTTTTAGTCGATTTAGCGATTTGACTGAGGTATTAGCGTCGCAGGTACCGTGTTTTCTATCGAATCCTCGGTTTTCGCATCTCCAGCCGATTGTTTAAACCGTTCGATTACGACACTTTCATAGCTACTAAGTGTTTTGGACTGGAAGATAAGCCACCGGACTGAAGATCACAGGGGTCCGCAGTTCAATAATTATCTGCCCGACACAAGTGTGCTGTAGCAAAACATTAATCTATACATCCCAGGTGTGAATAGGTACCTGCATAATTACGTTTCAGCGGTAGTTACTTTGATGGTTCGGCTATAACCAGGGTAATAATATCTAGCGCCGTGAGCGTCACAGTGTGTCTTGATTAAGTGGCTCAAACGTGTGGATCGATGTGTGCAGCGCTTTATAACTGTAAGGAAAGGCGCTTCATGAAATACCTTTTTAAATTGGTCGAATATAATAATATTATTCCACTCCTTCTTTTCCTTCTGTTTTTTTGTTTAAAGAATGCAGCCGTACCTACCTAATAAGTCATTGAGAGGTCCGTAGCCAGTGAGCTCTAGCCTGAGGGCCAGGAGTACATTATGGGCTGTCTTGGGATGGATACGAAAGAATCGGCATTCGACCGGTGTAGAGATAGTGTGCACAACGGAACTATTTTCGTCGTAGTTTCCTGTGTAGACCTGAACAATATATTACAACCATTTCACAATGAGATTAACTTGGGTTTGAAGTGTAGAATTTTCAATATCTAATAATTAACCCAATTAAACCAAATGACGTCACTTTCGTAATAATTTGGTCCTTTCTTTGCTATTATTTAATTAAAATGTCCATACCTTCATCATCACTATTTCAAATTTTAACACAATAATAGAGACAAATCTTCATTTGCACATTTATTGCCTCCTTTTGTATTTACATATTGATGTCATTCAATTACCAGCATCCTGGACCTTTATACTACCATTATATTCTTACTTCAAAAGTAATAGCATTATGATCCTATCTTATAACTTTCCGTGTGTCGGTTGACACAATTCTTGATAATAAAGTGTCATTTGAAGTCAACGAATAATCAAACCTTGACGCATTATTAAACCTTTATAGGGACAAGTTTTTAATTGTTTGCTTTCTTTTATTCTTGATGCTCATCACGGCAAACATTTTCTCTATTTCGCCATACTATGAGGTAGTTACGTATCCATACTTATACGTTAACACAGCAATTTTTGATCCGGACACATTTATGTTTTCCACCAGAGTTTTTTAAAAAAATTGTTGGTTTTGTAAGTTCGATTTTTATGGACATTGAAAATGTCTAATTACTTTCGCCGTACATATAGCCTACATTCTGTGCTGAGTAATATATTTCGTGTCTCCCTCTCTCTCTCTCTCTCTAAAAGAATAAGCTGATATGAGGGTGGAACTATAAACATCCAATTGGACGGGATTCTAGGGGATTTCATCACGACTGTATCAAAACAAGAACCACACTGCCATCCATACAGAATATTCTAAAAGTGATAAGAAGAAGAAAACAATCAATGAATGTCATATATTTATACTCAGTGGCATAGCTTTATTGGGGCACACTGGGGGAGGCACGTGCCCCCTCATCTAAATTGAGAAGAACAAAGAAAAAGAGCCACATTCTAACAAGAAGGGGAAAACAAGAAAAGAAATAGGAAAAGGATGAGGAAGGAAAACAATAGTACCCCCTACCACACCCTAATCAGTGGCCTTGTAAATCCGCATATCATTTCCCCAAATGAGACCGGCGCCCTCCCCCAATGATGCCATTGCTCCTCAATATCTGGGCTCACACTACGTCACAGATTATAATCATTTATTTTATTGAGAATTAAACTCTTTATATGTCACAGAAATAATCTTCCTGTGTCACATTGTATTCATCATTGGATAGACATGATGATTTAATTGTTTCCTGGGCAGGATTCATCTATACCGAGGTTTAAAGGGTTGTTGTTGGAGATATCAAGATCAGACAAGGGTAATTTTGCAAAGCCATTGTGTTGCATAAAGCAAACCTTCCATTAATTTGGACATATTATTTTGTTTAAAATGACACGTGTGGCTAAGTAGCGACCGTGCAGAGAGGCAAGGAAAGCAAATTAAGTGTTATTACCATGACTGTGTTGCTGTTGATATCTTGGTAGTAGGTCCATGATGCTCCGTCCATACTGGAAGAAACTGTGTACGATGTCACCCACTGATTAAAAGTTGCCATGCCTTGCGTCATGATGGCGGTGATGACAAAGGTGGAATCGAATTTAATCTGAAGCCAGGGGTCTTCGTCAGCATCTTCAGGGGCCCACGCACTAGGACTGTTAAGACGGGCTTTTAGTTTACTATAAACAAGATTGATCTCACTCGAGACTGTAATAGCGCTGTCGGGAACCTTACCGCTTTCTAGACCGACTGGACTGCCTCGAGGCGTGCTGCACATGTTCACTGTTAAAAAAAAAATAACAGAATTGCAATTTTAGGTCTTTAAAACTCAGAGAGTGTTTGTTAAATGGACCAAGCAACTAAGTAGTTGGGCTAAATCAGCATTCATAACCATGCGCAGTTGGATGTTCTAGCACTTGTGGGTAGGAGACATGTGAATCTTTGAACGTTTTTACCGATCACCTGGCTCAGTTGATCAGGACGCTTTACCCAACCCTAGCGCTGAACCTCATCATAACCTAAAACCCATTTACAATCCTATGGCCCGCATAGTATATCTGTAAAGCTTTTATTTGAAATCGTGTTTAACAAAGGAGGTTAGGGTGGGGTCTTTATATACCCAGGGTCAGGCTTCCGTAGAATACGGACCCCTATCTTTGACAAATTGAAGCCATGAACATTTGTCGCCCAAGCAAATGTCTGGCACCGTCCATGTTTTAGGTGTCCAAAATCCCTGTAAATTCTATTTCGGACCCAATTAAAATATTATATGCCGAATACCAAGGATGTTTGAGATGGAGAGCCTCGACTAACGATAATGAGTTCAAACACGTGGAAAATTATAAAGGATGTAAATTGAAATTAGTGAAGTGTCTTGATTGATTTTTTTATTTGTTTTATTGTCCAGATAAATGGAATTTTTTTTCCACATGGTTACAAAGTATGTACATCAAGCATAATTCAATCGAACAAACTTCAATTACACATTACTCATTAATCACCGAGTAGTCATATTAATAATTTAAACTTAATCTTTATAGAATCAACACTGATGCTTCGATGTCCGATGCTTCCAAAGTAAACAGGAGAGTTTTAGAAGAAAAAAAATCATATTAGAGATTAGAGAATTTAAAAGACGTTTATGATGCACAGTAAAGAGAATGTACAGTTGTAGTGTTAATACTTCCCATGTCATTCTGAATTTCCATGGCTTCAACATGGAGAATTCTTGATAGATAGCTTTGACGGTTTCCCACAAAAAGTAATTTTAAGGACAATTTCAACACCTTTTAGAACAATTTAACTGGAAATTTTGAATTTCATAGATCATTATCGTAAAGGGTGTCTCCATGAGATAAAACCAACCGAATTAAATTGGCACACGTGGGCAGTAATTGTCATCGCGATTCTTGTATTGCTGGCACATAATTTGTTCGCTTGTAATTTAGTTTATCATTCATGTGCAGTTTCCCCAGTTAAATGTTGGTCTGCATAAACTAATTGTCATTAGAATATCCATTGTACATTTCCCATAGTTATGCAATAAAAAGAGAATTTGATTATTTCCTTGTTTAGAAAATAACAGACGTTATTAGAGATCACGTATTTGTCGTGATTGTTTCTGCGGCATCCAACATACTTCAAAGACAAGCTGTTTGTTGTTTCTATTTGAAGTCTCCTTGTTAATACATTTCCATTTTTCTGAAACACTTACATGTACAGCAAACAACAGCTACACTCCCCTCCGGGCCCTCCCTCCGGTTCATCGCCGACGTCTCCTCGTACCAGCAGGTTGTAATGTTAGTCACGTTGACTGGACATCTCACGGTCGCAGTCTCAGAATGGTTATCTAAGGATGACATCTCGTAGAGATCCCCTCCTACTGTCGCATATACATCTTTTAACAGATGATCAGAAGAAAAGAAAAAAAGATCAATTGAAATAAAAGAAGTATTTACACTAGGGATTCTAATCATGACTACTAGTAAACTAAATGTTCTCTGCTGCATTTGTCTTAATTCCACAAAAATATCGATGAGTTTTGGTCATGAGATTACATTATTAAAAAGACCCAGATGTTGTTTGTCCGGACTGGTTGTGCCAGTGTATCCGGACAGTAAATTATTGAAAATGCAATTTGAAGTTTACAAATTTACAAGTTTACAAGTAATATGTCATAACTCTTATAAGAGACCTTTGTTGGGCAATATTATAAAGGACAAATATCCATGATGGTTAATAGTGCTATTTGATGAATACTTTTCGTTAAATCAGTAAAGCTAAGGAGGAGGTTTTATGTTTTTAAGTGTCCGAACACCAACCTCCCCAAAAAAAATGACTCAGTCTTGCTGACAGTTACATGGACTGCACCCATAAATGTTTATGATATTACACAGGCACGTAGCATGAAAGTTGGTCCAAACTTTTCAGCAATTCCTATTTTGAATAGGAGGGTATGTGAAAGCAGGCGCAGCGGAGCACCCCAATTACCGTGCGATCGACTCTCGTCCAGTAAACATCATTTGCATAAAAAAAAACAATTGTGTACCGATTGATGCGAAAAAAAGTAAACAAATTTCGAAGGCAAATTCTTCATTAATGTGATGAATATCAGCAATCAAAGCTACTAAATCGATTATTTAATAAATTTGCAAGACACTCATGTATATAACAATAGTTATTGATGCACCGAAAATGTGAAATTTAAGGGATAATTTTGACGAACAAAAACGAAAAAAATAAGATACGAAATCACCGTAAAATTCACCATTTTTTCGAGACCGGCCAAGAATTGCCTCATATGAACAGAAAGGAAATTTAATAATCTCAATCCTTCTGAAATATCTCTTTTTATAGTTGCTGGATAGGGTAGAGTCAGAGAAAAACATACCCCAATGTCCGAGTCTTATCGAACAAAAATAAGCCTTCGTGTGCGCAAAATGTTATGACCAGTCCCATACATTCAAATGTGTGTTATGTCTAAACCTCGCGTGTGCGTTGGTTAGACTATACATGTCTTGCCGGCCGAATGCACAATTGCACGCTAATGGCCCAGTATTATTAGATGTTGCTTTATTTTAGGAAGCTTGATCGGTCCTTTCTTTTAAATAATAAAACAAAAATAATATTTTATTGCTAGTACTTTGAAATAATGATTTTATTTCATTGTGTACATGTTGGGTTTACATTTCAATAGTGGAAAGGGGTAACCGTTGAAAGTGACCGCGGTTTCCTGTTAGTATACGTGTAAATTTTCTGCTATAGCTATAGTTTGCGCAGGATTTTTCTCCCACTCAAATGGTTTCTTTCTTATCATTATCGTGGGTAAAGACAGTGCTAGTGTCATAAACCGACCCTACCTGGTCACGATGAAACCGACGATGATTCTGTCGTACGAAATTTAAAAAATTCTGTCGTGGCATAATTTAGGGTAGACCGAATTTCAAGCCACGACACCCATGTACAACATTGCAAAACAAGCCACGAAATCCCCCAAATTTTCGTTGTGAACCTGTCATAGCTTCATCGTGACCACGGGGTACGTGCCCCTTCCATAATTTTACCAAAACAATACAAAACATAGGAGAATAAGGAATATATGATATTTTGAGTGGTTCTATTTTCAACGCATCAAACAAACAAAATCCTATGAAAATGTTTTCCAGATACGAACAGAATATTAAATAAATATTTGAAACAAATATTGATCGATTACTTTTGTGTTTATTCATCTGGGTTAACCCCCCCCCCCTTCTTTATCTCTCTCTTCTCCCCCTCTTTCTTTCTATCTCCTTCTCATTTGTGAACTCGTACACACAATTCAAAGTCTGCAAACTGTCAATTAATTTTTCTTATTTTATTTGTTCTTATTTGTTCCAAATACAAGTGAGTATTAATATTTAAAAAATATTTTACAGTTATGTAGGCACAAACATACATATGTACTACATACATGTAGTAGGAACTGTCCATTTAGCACATATATTATGCATCTATTAGTACAATACATTACTCGATCAGTACCTCTCGATCAAGACAGGTATCTTTGGTTACTCAAAAAACAGCAATGAACTTACATTATAATGCAGTATACAAGTATGTATAAGGTTTATATATGTATTTGTGAATTGTATGGAAACAAATCACATTTGTGGTGGCAAGTAACCTTTTCCGCTACACATGTGATATAAATCTGATTATCAATACAAGATTTAATACCCTTACCAAGACACATAACCAAACCTTATATTGCAATTCCTCTATGTTGAAAGTATATAATTATTGCATATCAAGCACTAGATTGTATTTAAAGAAATGTTCTTTGGTGTGCTGCAGATGAAAACATAATAAATATATATACAGAATTGTTAATCTTTGCTGTACTGACAACACAATATCTTAGCTCGCATCTTTGCTCACTTGTTGAAATGGAAAAGAAAAATAATGTACTTCGTTAGATATTGCCGAAAGTGACATTTGAGACTTCAGTTCTATACCAATACCAATATCATTGTAAGATATGTCTGAATGATGTGTGAAAGTTTCATTGAAAAAGAACACTGCTTTCCTGGTTAAAAAAGCGAAAATTTGCGTCAGATTTTACAACCAATTCTGAGTTCTTTGCACTAGATTCGTACGTAACTTTATGACCGTCTATAGACGGTCTTGAGCTGAATGATTTCCAATTATAGATATCTTCATATTAAAGGGACATTTGAACAAATCTAACCCTATTTTATTCTTCTCTTACCATAAGCTAAACAACACGGTAGAAGAGAAATGTGGAAGCTCAAAGTAATTTTCGTAGAGTTAGACAAAGTACATGGATCACTTTAACAGTACAATTAGTATGTAATCTCCAATCCATGGAAATAATGAAAACACAACAAGTTTCACTAAGGGTTACGCTTGATTGAAAGTCTGATAAGATAAATATATGAATCTCATGTGCAATGTTATACGCATCATCTCAGAACTTGTCATGAAAACCTGGTACATACGTTGTCTAGTCATCTAGACATAATACTTTTGCATTATACATCATAACAGAGATTTTTTACTTTCGCCATTTACATCACATTTTAACAAATCAATACATCTACGTTCGGGAAAGCACTGATAAGAAACATAATAACTTATCTACGAACAGGAAAGCACTGATAAGGAACATAATAACTTATCTACGAACAGGAAAGCACTGATAATAATAATAATAATAATAATGTAACTTATATCGCGCCAAATCCACTCTGTGGAGTGCTCAAGGCGCGTGTAAACAGGAAAAACAATCAAGACTTGAAAAGGAATGTTTTGAGATGAGTTTTGAAAGAATCAGAAGATAAGAAACATAATAACTGTTCAAACTCGGAAACCTGAGACATGATCTCTTAATACTTTGAAATCATATCTTTGGTACATGTAGTATTTTACAAAATATTACTAGTACTACTTTAACTGCATTGTTCTTCTCTTGTTTACTCTATACATTATCACTTTTCTCACAATATAAATATTTATATACTTTATCTGTTACAAGTCCAGGGTAGGAAATATACGGGGGCCGAGGGCAATTTTTGCAGTAAGTAGCAGTAGGTAGCCCCTAAAATTACCATAGGGTATTATGTGAAAATTTCTGTATATCCATCAGATTGGAAAAGTAGTCCCCTGAAATTTAAAATTAATTCCTATTCATGTATTCACTTCATAATATGAACTTCATTTTACAGACTGCAAGCACTCCTTATTTGCATGTGATGGCATCTGAATAGACTCATGGCTTCATTCCCTTCCACCTTCTGGAACTTGGGTTCACCTCCTTCCTGTCAGCCTTCTCGAACACAGAATCTGTAATCATAAACCAATGAGGAGTTGTTTAGATGAAAATGTCTACAATAAGTCTGTAAAAAGTCAACCTTACCTAAGTTGAACTAGCCGAAGTTTATTCTTATTTTCTTCCTAAGTTTGATATTGTTTTTACCAACTCAGGTCAAATGATCCAAAATTAATCCTCTTAATTCAACTCATGTAAGGTTGACTGTAAAACAAGCTCAGCTATAAAACCAGATTGAATATTGACAAAATATATACATGTATATATAAGACAGGGTCAATGAAATAGTTGGGCTACCAAACTCAAAACTTAAACATTCATTCATCTTTAACTATCAAATTGAAGAAAACAATAACCCAAACTAACTGCAGTACTGTACAAAACCATTACATTTCAATAACATCAAATGAAACCAATCGTTAAATAAGTATAAATAACTCAGATTATTTAGAGTGAACATTATTTAGATAAAACAAACTGAAGCATTCCACATCTTCTTTATTTCAAACAGTCCTGATCAAGGGCATCTTTTCTGGTGAACATTTTGTCAATAATTTTGAACTATTCAGCAAAACAAGTTTAAGTCAGCTATTATTTAAGTTATTAACATTACTTAGAATTGGTCTTCTTTAACCTACCTTGGAAATCCTCCATGTTGCCACTTCACTATCCTGTAGACATAGTAAATGTTGACTTCAGGCCTAAAATATAAAAAAGTAAAAACAAATCTTAATATCGTTTTCTATGATGTGAATCCAGCCCTTCCATGATCATTAAAAATAATAGTTAACCACTAACAATAGCAATGCAAAAAAAAAAATCGACTCATTTTGGACAAGCAGTCATAGTACTCATTCGCATTATAAACAATATTTTGCTGTAAAAGCATACATATTCCTCATCTTCCGTCCTATGTTAAAGAGCAACCCTATCTTCTATTCTTGTTCGTTAACCTATTCAAGATGGTTAGACATATCATCACACATGTTCTTCATATACCACAGCTCAAGTATTATCAGGATATTCCTAAATGGGTTCCATATAATATTCCCTCTTCATCACACCATAATCTTGCCTACCAAGAATATATTTTAACATTGTTATGCATACCGTTCCTGGGGACTGGCTTTGATCATGTGAGGATCTCTGCACTGGAGGGGTCTGGAATCATCAACAGGCGACTGACATGGCACCACTGCTCCTACTGGAATTAGACTAGTTGTCCTTTGACGACGACAGCACACCTCGCATGTATCGGTGCTCAAACATGCTCAAGGCCTGAGAAAAATGAACAAAAGTAATTCAGTAAATTGGAAATGTCAGCCTTTTTGTTTTCACCAGCTGGGATAGTCCGATTGATTTCAGAGCGTGAAATTGCTGATGTATAAACTCACAGCGCAAGAGAGTGTTCCAAATCGCAGTTCACTTGCGCTGTAAGTACATTTTATACAGTGTACATCAGTAGTTACATGCTCCAAATTCTTTTGGACGATCACACCGCTGTTGACGTTGTTGTTGGCTTTAAAAAATGATGATAATTACAAATCGTTTGCCCATTGCTGGCCGACAAAACCAAGTCAAATATTTAATAAATTACAAAATTATGTTTATGGAATATGGCCAGAGAAACCAAGCTATACAAAACTAGATACACGCACTAATAAACTAGGCCATGTTTATCAATATCATTGTTACTTGTAACAATAAAGTAATTGCACGCTGCAGCCACTCCAGCAAAGCATAGAGAGTCAATGCTAATGCGTATTGACCTCTAGCACTGCACTACGTTTTAATAGGCAGCATTTGGACACATGAATAGTCAATACACTTATTTACACAAATGCACACAATCATGCCGATGTGGCTGATCGGCAAGTTTGACAGTAGACTTACAATTTGAATTTTTAAATTATTCTTTCTAACATCGGTAAGTTGAAAAAATTGTATTTTATTGCTATTTAGGTGTCATCAATTGTCACTAAAGTACCGATTTTTAGTGAAATCAGTTGAGTTTTGTACAGTTGTGTTTGAAATATTGAGAATCAATAGCACAGCTTTTAATAAACTGCCAGGATAGTAATGCAGCTATGTGTGGCTGCAGCATGCATCGCATTGCCATCGGCAGTCACATCCACTCAGTCGGCGCGACGATGAACATCCGATTTACTTCATCATACTCTTTTGATAAAATTTTTTAATATTTCTTAATTAAACCTGTAGTTTCAGGCAGTCAAACAAACATCGAAACTTCGAGAAACTTACCCCGATTCATGCCAAAGAACGATGTATCTAGTCACGGATGCTGGTCAACATCGACAAGATCGCATATCAGCTGTTTCGATCCGGCCTGCACTGAGCTCAAAGACGCATGCGCAGTACATAGCTGAGAACGATGACGTCATGTTCAATGAGTTCGCTGACTACAAATTTTGAAAATGAAGCCCCATGAAACAGAACTTATAACTATAAAAATACTCCATCGGCCAAGCGAAAACTTCGCCCATATATGGATTCAACCCTTATGAATATTCATACCAAGTCTCTACTTCGTGCATTGCTGGATAGGGGAGAGTCACAAAAAAATATACGGTCTGTTTATCGAGGGATGAAGATCAAAACACATTAATATCTCGAGTTTTATTCCATGGAATTTCATATTTATTTCATTGATATCAATTTCATAATAATTGTAGTTAGTATGGAAAGTTTCATAGCGATATTGGCAGTAATAAAGGCGCAACGCGAATTTTAAGATTTGACATTCTAGCAAACACATGTTCGGATTCACGTAGATGTCCGTTGGTAATTCAAATAGAACGGGCCGCTAATGATATGCAAATTGGGGTGCTCCGCTGTGCCTGAAAGAGCAATCCATTTCGGAGGACATTTCTATCATGAAATTCATCCAAACTGCCATAACAAAGAAAAATCAAAGAGCTCACAAATTATTTTATACCTTTACAAAACCCAACCTCCTCTATCAGTCGACAAAAGAAAAACATAATTTCTCAGATCCCTCTTTCAAATAGCATTGATAACGAACAAATGAAAGCCTATTAAAATTAAGAATCTGCTGATACAATGGACTGCATGAATGACTTTCGATGGTGAACTTCAAAATCCGACAGTAAATACCGCAGTCACACCACCAAACTTACTACACATCGACTCTAAACCTACCGAATCTTGGCCATTCGGGGGTAATGTATCATTTTGTTCAGTCTGTTGTCGGCCATGGCATCTTTTCACGAAACTGTTTTAAGTAAAAGCTCACCGACATCCCATTGGAACGCGTGTTAAGTTGAATGCGCGCGTTTCATAGGTTGTTATTTAATATGACGTTTTCGTGAACAGCTGCACCTGATGACCGTCTCCATGGTGTGACTGGGATAAAACTAATGAAGACAAGTGAACACAATATAGGACTGTAAAACTGATAAAGCCTTTACCTTCATATCCTAGATACTTGCAGACTAACCGGGAAGCGTTCCTGGACCAGTTAACTTGATGGATTAACATGTAGGATGTAGGGCGAGAACGAGATGTGATAAGTATTCTTCCTTCGCTTTGACTTCCACCGACTAGTTTCAAGGAGTGGATGAAGAGGCCTACATGCAAAGGATTGAGCCAAACTACAAAATGTAACGTTTCTCTGAGCGAATCCGTACGTTTGAAGAAAAAGACAAAAATACGTGTCCAAACATGTAAGTACCAAGCAACGATAGATCCCCGTATCGAAACGAGCCTTCAACAATATACCACAGTACCCTCACGTACCACTGTACCCCCAAAAAAAAAAAAATATATATATATTTTGAATTTATTAAGCAAAAATGTTCAGAGGTTGTTGTTATGGAGTTCGGTCCACCCCTTTCTCCCTCTCTATTTCTTCTCTATCTCTCTCTCTCTCTCAGTCTCTTTCTGGCTCTCTGTCTCCCTACCTCTGTCTCTTTTTCTCTGTGTCTCTCTCTCGCTTACTCTGTGTCCCTCTCTCTCGCTCGCTCTCTCTCTCTCTCTGTTTCTCGCTCTCCTTTTCTCTCTCTCTCTCTCTCTCTCACCGTCTTTTTATTATCTCTCTTTTGTTCATATAGATAATTTCCTCTTACCGTACTCGCATCTGTCTCCACGGTAGCTATCCAGGCAAGTGCAGTTAAACCCCTTATCTGTTTCCTCACAGGTACCTCCATGTTGACAGGGGTTCGATGAACACGCTGAAATTGGACCACACAATATGCATGTAACAAGTTAGAAACTGGATGCCTTTAATTGATAATATGAAACTGACACTTAAATATTTTAAACTTTGAAGCATTGTCCGGAGTAAATAAATAACATTCAGTTTTATTTCTAGGCATGAAATTATAAAAATACATATGAAGTATTACAAACACATTTACAAGAGGTGTGGCATATCAGAATGATAGCACAGTGCAAAAGAAAAAAAGACATAATACAAACCAGCCAACGAAGTACAATATCCTGTCGAGAGACTGTCATGTAATGTAACATTTAAACTGATTTGATTTGATTAGATTTGATTTGATTTTCTTCTGCATTCATGTAAATACAAAGTTTTTCGATAACAATAATAATATTAAGTACAATAAGTATATTTCTGACAGAGAATCATAAATTAGCAAATATATATAACAATTGTTTTTTTCAAAAACGAAATGAATAACTGTCGCAAATAGTAAGTTTCCTCAAACAATAGAAATTATTTGCGAAAGAAGGACTGTCATTGTAAACAGATTGCTTGATAATACAACAGCCCCAGACAAAACTCATGAAATAGATTAACACGTAAACACGTAAAGGGTGTCTCCATGAGATAAAACCAACCGAATTAAATTGGCACACGTGGGCAGTCATTGTCATCGCGATTCTTGTATTGCTGGCGCATAATTTGTATGCTTGTAATTTAGTTTATCATTCATGTGCAGTTTCCCCAGTTAAATGTTGGTCTGCGAAACTAATTTTCATTAAAATATCCATTGTACATTTCCCATAGTTATGCAATAAAAAGAGAATTTGATTATTTCCTTGTTTAGAAAATAACAGACGTTATCAGAGATCACGTATTTGTCGTGATTGTTTCTGCGGCATCCAACATACTTCAAAGACAAGCTGTTTGTTGTTTCTATTTGAAGTCTCCTCTTCAATACATTTCCATTTTTCTGAAACACTTACATGTACAGAAAACAACAGCTACACTCCCCTCCGGGCCCTCCCCCTGGTTCATCGCCGACGTCTCCTCGTACCAGCAGGTTGTAATGTTAGTCACGTTGACTGGACATCTCACAGTCGCAGCCTCAGAATGCTTATCTAAGGATGACATCTCGTAGAGATCCCCTCCTACTGTCGCATATACATCTTTAACAGATGATCAGAAGAAAGAAAAAAAAGATCAATTGAAATAAAAGAAGTATTTACACTAGGGATTCTAATCATGACTACTAGTAAACTAAATGTTCTCTGCTGCATTTGTCTTAATTCCACAAAAATATCGATGAGTTTTGGTCATGAGATTACATTATTAAAAAGACCCAGATGTTGTTTGTCCGGACTGGTTGTGTATCCGGACAGTTTATTGAAAATGCAATTTGAACAAGTTTACAAGTAATATGTCATAACTCTTATAAGAGACCTTTGTTGGGCAATATTATAAAGGACAAATATTCATGATGGTTAATAGTGCTATTTGATGAATACTTTTCGTTAAATCAGTAAAGCTAAGGAGGAGGTTTTATGTTTGTTAAGTGTCCGAACACCAACCTCCCCCCAAAAAAATTGACTCAGTCTTGCTGACAGTTACATGGACTGCACCCATAAATGTTTATGATATTACACAGGCACGTAACATGAAAGTTGGTCCAAACTTTTCAGCAATTCCTATTTTGAATAGGAGGGTATGTGAAAGAGCAATCCATTTCGGAGGACATTTCTATCATGAAATTCATCCAAACTGCCATAACAAATAAAACTGATGAAGACAAGTGAACACAATTTAGGACTGTAAAATTGATAAAGCCTTTACCTTCATATCCTAGATACTTGCAGACTAACCGGGAAGCGTTCCTGGACCAGTTAACTTGATGGATTAACATGTAGGTTGTAGGGCGAGAACGAGATGTGATAAGTATTCTTCCTTCGCTTTGACTTCCACCGACTAGTCTCAAGGAGTGGATGAAGAGGCCTACATGCAATGGATTGAGCCAAACTACAAAATGTAACGTTCCTCTGAGCAAATCCGTACGTTTGAAGAAAAAGACAAAAATACGTGTCCAAACATGTAAGTACCAAGCAACGATAGATCCCCGGATCGAAACGAGCCTTCAACAATATACCACAGTACCCTCACGTACCACTGTACCCCTCCCCCAAAAAAAAAAAAAAAAAATTGAACTTATTAAGCAAAAATGTTCAGAGGTTGTTGTTATGGAATTCGGTCCACCCCTTTCTCCCTTTCTATTTCTTCTCTCTCTCTCTCTCTCTCTCTCTCAGTCTCTTTCTGGCTCTCTGTCTCCCTACCTCTGTCTCTTTTTCTCTGTGTCTCTCAGTCGCTCACTCTGTGTCCCTCTCTCCCTCTCGCTCTCTTTTTCTCTCTCTCTCTCTCTCTCTCTCTCTCTGTTTCTCGCTCTCTTTGTCTCTCTCTCTGTCTCTCTCACCGTCTTTTTATTATCTCTCTTTTGTTCATATAGATAATTTCCTCTTACCGTACTCGCATCTGTCTCCACGGTAGCTATCCAGGCAAGTGCAGTTAAACCCCTTATCTGTTTCCTCACAGGTACCTCCATGTTGACAGGGGTTCGATGAACACGCTGAAATTGGACCACACAATATGCATGTAACAAGTTAGAAACTGGATGCCTTTAATTGATAATATGAAACTGACACTTAAATATTTTAAACTTTGAAGCATTGTCCGAGTAAATAAATAACATTCAGTTTTATTTCTAGGCATGAAATTATAAAAATACATATGAAGTATTACAAACACATTTACAAGAGGTGTGGCATATCAGAATGATAGCACAGTGCAAAAGAAAAAAAGACATAATACAAACCAGCCAACGAAGTACAATATCCTGTCGAGAGACTGTCATGTAATGTAACATTTAAACTGATTTGATTTGATTTGATTTGATTTGATTTTCTTCTGCATTCATGTAAATACAAAGTTGTTCGATAACAATAATAATATTAAGTACAATAAGTATATTTCTGACAGAGAATCATAAATTAGCAAATATATATAACAATTGCTTTTTTCAAAAACGAAATGAATAACTGTCGCAAATAGTAAGTTTCCTCAAACAATAGAAATTATTTGCGAAAGAAGGACTGTCATTGTAAACAGATTGCTTGATAATACAACAGCCCCAGACAAAACTCATGAAATAGATTAACACATTTATTCAGCAGAACGGATAGGTAATTGAAATACAAATTTTAATGATGGTGATATTGACAATGCAGATCAGGATGATGATGAAAATGATGATGAAGACGATGATGATGATGATGATGATGATTTATTTATTTATTTATTACACATCTTTAAAAGAAGGGTAGCCCAATCAGCAGATAAATACTGGTTTTCGTTGGGGCCCTTCATTACATAAACAAGTATATACATTTCAACAAATTACAATATAAATAAATATAGAAAATTACAAAATACGACTAAGAAAATCAGGTTATAAATAAACGGATTTGAACATAAAGAATAACGAAATAAGTAATATGTATATGATACAAATATATAAATGCCATATATCCAAATTGAAGAAAACAGTAACAAAAAAACAACAACAACAAACAAACAAGAGAAAACAAGAAGAAGATATAATAAAATATATACAAAGAGGAGAGAAAGAAGAGACATATTATACCATAATCATATTACAACGCGGATGTCTTTTGCCATTTTGCCATTTCTCGTTTAAATGATTTCATATTTTCTATAAATCGAATGCGTTCGGGTAATTTATTCCAGTTTGATGGACCTGTGACTATAAATACATTCTGGTAAAAAGTCGTACGAGCATGTGGCATCCTACTTAACATCTTATTTGTGCTCCTCGTTGTTCGAGATGATACTGCGTCGATATAAATAAACTTATCACCGAGTACTAGGCGTTGTGGCGTGCGCCTGTAATCCAGCTAACAGTGGAAGTTACAAACTGATTCAGCCGAGGACGCAGGTTCGAAACTGAGTCACGTCTTTCGGATGTTGACGTTAAAGGTCGGTCCCCAGACGTAAATAATCATATCTGATTGATACACGTCTGTAAAAACCCAATACACACACACTTCAGGTGCAGCTTTATGTAAACATTGTGAATCATACAACAAGATGCTTTAAAAAAGAGATGATCGACTTTCGGCCAGGATAGTATTTCAAACATTTTTTCAGATGGGGTTTTTCAGGAAAAACTAGATATCATATATGCTGCCCTCTTATGTGATATTTCCAGTTTTAATTTTGCTTCAGATCTCCCCGACCAAACGGTACAGCAGTACATAAAATGGGGCACTACAAAAGCCCAGTACAGTTTGTTCAATTGTGCTTTATCAAAATAATGTTTACATCGACGAATAGTTCCTAATTTCTGTTTCACAATTAAAGCAATACTTTCGATATGTTTTTTAAAGTCAAGACTGTTATCAATTATAACTTCCAAACATTTATATTCAAATACACATTCCAATTGGCATCCATTTAATTCAATCGACAGCAAACTGTTATCTAATTATCTAAGCTTTTTCTTTGATCCTAGTAGCATCGTTTTGGTCTCATCACTATTCAAAATCAATTCATTTTTATTTAGCCAAGAATTCAGTTGACCAAGAGCTTTTGTCAGTTTGATGACGATGATGATAATGATTCGAATGAAAGAAGAGATGAAGAGATGATTTGATCTGAGAGTTCTGAGCAGGGGCGTAGACAACGGGGGGGATGAGGGGGATGCATCCCCCCCACCTCACAAGGTGGGGGGGATGGCATGTACAATCATCCCCCCCCCCCAGGTTTTGGGGAATGATATTTGCTTAATTAATAAGTCATAATGATGATAATAATAGTAATAATAATAATGATAACAATTATAATATTAATAATAATAATAATTATGATGATGATAATAATAATCCTCATCATTATTGTTATCGTTATTTTCTCAAGTCGGTTTTTATTGAAATACATGTGTGGTCTGGCCCACTCGTGTTATAGGCATTATACATTGTGTGCAAAATGCATCAGCGCAATCTAAAACAGAATAGAAAATGAATGTGATACAACAGTATACATAATAATTCGTGACAGAGAGTACCATACTACTATCTTTATAACAAGTATTATTCAAACAAATATATATAATTATGTATAATCATGAATTGTTCAACTTCACGCTCCCACTATATGACTATTGTTACACTAATACTGATATCAGGACTGACTGGTATACATTAGTTTGTTGTTAAGCTTGCAGCAGCTACATCTTTTCTGTATTGTTAACTATTTATTTATTTTTGTTTTATTTAAGATGCACTTTGTTTTGTATTCATTTAAAGTATGTTGATTGATGCATGAAGACATAAGTTTGAAATGTTTAAAAAGTTTGTTTCATGTAAAGCGCAGTGTGAATTTACCCTGTCTTGAAATGCGAGATAAAAGGAACCTATTAGTATTAGCATTATTATTTGTATTAGTATTATTTTTTATTTGTATTATTATTATTATTATTATTATTATTATTATTATTATTATTATTACTATTACTATTATAAGACTGAGATCAAATAGAAGTAAATAATGCCCTAATTTGACACGATGCAATGCCGTTATGGTTCCGATTTCTTCACAAACTTACAAAGCAGTATTGTTACTCCATGGATCATAGTGATACTGTTTATGTTTTTGTATCTGTATGTTAATGAGCCGCCAGCCAATATCCATCTCTGGATACTATGCCTGTTTCTTTGAGGTAAAAAAGCATAGTATGTACGTATTCATTATGCTTTATAATGAACAGACATATTGTTCAAAGTTTAATCGTTATTTGTTTGTTGTTTATGTGTTCTATTCACAAATGGCCACAGAGGCTGTTTTCATTCATAACCACATACCCCTATCAAGACAACAAAGACTATACCTGCGTGTACACAGTTGACATTGGTTTTTTTCTGAAGAGGTGTAACAGCAAAATTCACAGAGATAAATAAATACGTAGTGTGGTTCAATATGCAATACTATGTGTCAGTCCATTCTGTATTCGTATGCCACGGTGTGTAGATCTTGTCGATGTATGTCTGTCCATTCAAGGCGTAGTATGTGTGTGTGTGTGTGTGTGTGAGTGTGTGCGTGCGTGTGTGTGTGTGTGTGCACGCTTGTGTGTGTTATTTTACCTCATTAAGTATGCATCAGATTGCACGATTTCAAGTTCAAAATTGCAAAAGCTCCCTACCGTGGGAGGGGGACACCCTCCCACACCCTCCCGCTCGGTCGCTTCGCTCCCTCACTAGCGTCTACCTGTCTACGCCACTGGTTCTGAGGAATCTGTTAGCTACATTACGTCATGTATTGTATTCATAAATATATATATTGACGACATCTGTAATTCATAAGTATATCCCACTCCTTTAAAAAACTGAAATACTGCAAAAAGAATTGATTTATTAAAAATTAATCTTCGCTCTTCTGAAAAGGGCAATGTCATAAAATCTGCGTGTTTGGGGATTAATTCGAAGCATAACAATACGTTTACCTATGCATATTTATGTCTTTCACAACAACTTATTCTTTAAAATGTTATTCCACACTTTGGTCAATAAATTAAAGGTGCACACATCCAGACCTTGCCACCATTCAAAGAATGAGTATTAGTTATAGCTTTACAAAGAGCAGCCTTGTAATTATTGACTTACCGGACTATCGTGTAGAAGGAGTTTCATTCCTCAAAATAAAATAAAAAATCTTACACCCCGTCGTCGCCTGCTATACAGTGTTTACTCAACTCTGTGCTTTTTAGTTATTTTTTGTTGTTTTTAATTCTTTACATGTTTCGCAAATAGAGAGTAATTTAGTTAATCTATAACTACTGAAGCCATGCCCGTGGACCAAGCATCAACGGGTTAATAAAAGGCCTTGCGAGTAATTAACTCGCATGGTATGAGCAACCCCCTTTTAGCCCATTCAATACATGTTTTTCTTAGGAGTATCGGGAATGATTTAATCATAATTCCTTAGTTCCTTTTTTTTTTTTTTTTGATTGAGTGACAATCAATCTCCCTTTTACGTCGGCTTAAGCAAGGGATATATTGAATGAATGGTGAATACTTAATTGATCAGGAAATACTAAAAGCAGGTTAATTACATGAGTGCGCAATGAATTTTTTACTCGCTTTGGAAATGACCTTTCTGTGGAACGTCGAGGGACGATGGATATCCTGTCAAAAAGCCTTTTTTGCGGAGTATATGATTGTACTATGGGAGGCATATCACAAAAGGATAACAAATTAACGCATTCACAAAATAGTATCATAGAAGTATCAATACATAAGTCAGCTTTTGAGAGGGAAGCAATGTCCCAGTTCATGTTTTCCCAAGAGCTACTAGTTACCATGGTTACTATTGTATTGATCTGCTATGCATAACAGGATAGATGAAATAACTTAGCATGCATTATTTGTTACCATGTCTGGTAAGCTTTGGAGTGGCCCAGAGTAAATTTTCTCCAAGAATTATACCTCAAATGTTAGTATGCCGCCGATCTATTGTTTGCGATATTTGTGAATTGAAAATTGTAAAGTTGGCAAACCTAAATATTAGATTCAATATGAAGGCCGGCTAATGAAATTAGAAGCATTGTTTACAGGCTCCGTGATAATGGGGTTTTCCATATGAAAAACGATTATGATTCGTGGATAATTATCCATTTAGCTTTCCGTAACACTTGCTTTCGTTTGGTTAGGCTATCTGAGAAAGATGTAATGACTGACGATGAATTTTCCTTGACTAATTTTTGTAACCATGTAGCTACAGTAAATGCAGTGTCAGAATTACGGTTATAAATATTGTCTGTGGTATTACGTCTTTCTAGTTAAAAAAAAGAAAATATCCGAAATATCTGCGACTCATTTCCCCCTGTATGATAAAAGCATATTTATATAATTCGTTACCAGAATTGGACCTAGGTCTTTATATCCTGAGGTGCAGTTGTACTTTCATGTGTTAGAGTATATTATCGTATATTGCACATAAGTAAACTTTTGACAACTCAAAAGATTAGACCAGATATACCTTGAATGGCTGTTGTGCTAAACAAAATATGTCTTTCCTTTTATAATTATTATTACAATTCTTAACCGGTATTGGACAAACGCACCTTTTTGATAACTCCTAAGGAAAATCAAATATACTTGATATGGATGAAGTTATGAAGTGCTGTTGGAGTGGTGTTGTGCCAAACCTATGGCTTACCTGGTATGGAACAGTGGTACCATCTCGATAACTCCGAAGGTAGATCAAACACACTTGGAATGCCTGAATTTATGACCTCCTTTAAGACTAATTGTACAACCTCCCCACTTTCTAACGTCTTCGATGGGCACTTAATCTTGGTAGAACAGTGTTGTGTAGCGGCAAAAGCTGTAAGGTTTGAAATGAATAGGAGAATGGTAAATGTTTCAATGCATGAAATAATATGTACGTTCATCATCGGTTTGTGTATATAAAGAAGGCACCAGCCACATAATTCAGGATGACCAATTTGAAAAAGAACAAGAAAGAAGAGGAAGAAACTGAAATTCATAAAGGAAGAACTGCTCTCTTAAAAAAAAAAAAATTGATATGAATTGGGTTTGAAAATTTTAGTTTCAATAAGAAATGAATGCGGACAGTCAATAATCATATTTACATGGAATGAAGAAGAAGAAAAAAACGGGAAATGAATTTTGATGTATTCTCCCAGGTTTCATAACATCACATTTCATTACATTTCTACTTATTAATCAATATAGGAAATAAACAAATTTGCTTGAAACCAAACGCAGTTGCACTTAAATCCTTATTCCTCGTTTCGTGAGGATTTACATTAAATACATTACACATACGGTTCCTACCTGTTCCCTGAAGTAGGATCATGGGCAACACGAACATTAACACAGACATGACGAAACCAGTCACCACGCGACGCTGTGAAAATAACGAAAATTCTCAACGAGAAATTTAATTTATATATTTGGAACTGAATTCCCCCCTTTTTTTTTGTTTTGCTTACATATCAGAATATAAAATAATATTAAAAAATCGACATGTTGGGGCTGCGGGGCACATGCACCCCGATGTTTACGTGTGTTTTTACTTAAAGGGCAATCCAACCCTTGTAATAAGTTCATTTGTTTGAAAGCGAAAAAAATAAGCGTAACTTAAAGGCGGAAGTTTGAAATTAAACAGACCAATAATAAGAAAGTTATGAATGTTAGAAATATGAGATCACTTAAAGTCTATGCGAATCTCAAATTGGCAATTTGTTCAGTGGAGTGTGACGCAGTCGCGGATAACTCTCCCGTTTGTCATAGTACACAAATATCATGAAACTCTGTTTTCTCCTATATGCCTTCTGCCTTGGGGTACTACAAAAACATATTATGGGTAGAGTATCATTATAGGTCCTCCAAAGAGAAAAGACCCTCCTGAATCATAAATTTTGAGAAATTGAAACTTTAGTCATTTAATGTGTTGGAACAAATGGGAAAGTTGTCCGTCACTACATCACAGAGATATTACCGATTCAGTCAATTTAGAGAGCCCATACCCATAGCAATTACAACTTTCAAACATTTACAACTTTCTAATTTTTGTCCGATTTCTTTTAAACTTTCCCCAGTCTGCTTCTCTGCCATTTCTGCTTTCTTCTAGAGTATTTTGCTATCAAGGTTGGATTTCCCTTTAACACTGTACCTGATTGGAAAATGCGCTTCCCTGATCATACATGCTTTTAGAGGTACATGTACGCCGTCTTCCTTGTATTAAAACTGTTGCTATCATTTATGTACACTTCTACTACTTTTGTTGATATGGAAAAATAAATGGAAAAAAATAAATGGAAATTTGAATCAAAATGAGTTGAATTGAATTGCATAATAGACTTTAAATGAAAAATCTGCTTATCAAGAAGAAATTATTATAACTAAACAATCACATTATGTGCCAAAAATTCTTTGATAATGAATTTTCTTTGAGAATAAGGTAAAAATGAAAGTTTCCTGTATATTTAAGCTATTGTGGCATTCAGGACAGAGTTAAAATGAATGTGAACAAAACGTATAACGTAGAGAAAACCTTGTAAAACATGTGGCAAAAAATCACCTTTTCTTTGATAAAGTCTCCAATGTGTGAATGGTTGTACATACCTGTCTCATTTTGAGATACACAGCGGACACATCTTCCATTTATATATTTACAGACAAGGATCGTTCTATTGCATCATTGGTGTAAGCCCCTCGATTTCAATAATCAGCGTTAGATGTTGAATCACAGTTGAAGTTTCAGGAAAATTCCACTTTTCAAAGATAATGCGACGAAAAAATATGATTGGTACACTCTGAACATGGCAAGTAGCCTGCTGGAAACTGTCAGTTAATTGCTCTGGAAAATATTTATCCGATTGATCTGAAATGTGCCACTCTCGAACGCGGCCAATGTGTATAAACGTGTGGGTGTGTGCGTGCGTGTGCGCGTGAACCCACAAGCTTCAATTTGCTTCAATCCATTATTTTTCACAATTTTGCTTTATCAATATGACTGTATAGTATTCTCTATGTTATTTCATGGTTAATAATCCGATATTTTGATTAAGTTCTTCAACTATGGCTTGTTATTATAGCAACGTTGATGCTGATAATTAGTCGAAATTAAACTCGAAATATCTTCTGTTCTACTGATAGATGGTCCTTTTTTCGGCATAATACTATATAAATATCTCGTCATAATTGAATTTCAAGAATTCAAGAAGTACATGCAGTAGGTTCCTTTGAGAGGAGCGAATGACTTTTTCTTTCTCAGGAGAATGGTATTATATTTTACGCTAATGCTGCATTATTTAAACATATTTGTGGCTTACACCCGGTAAATAAGATCGATTGATCGATCTGTAATTGGAAAACAAGTCAGAAAAAATCTTGGAACCAGCGGGACTTGAACCTGCATCTACTGATTGCCGGGCAGCGACTCTACCACCAGGCCATCACTGGTCCATGGCACAGTCACGATGAACTAAAAACATATACCCAAGCTAATGCTGCATTGTCTTTAGTTTTCTTTTCATCGATAAGACTGTAGATGTATGTGTGTGTGTGGGGGGGGGTGTGCGTGTGTCAATAAATCTCGGTTTTGGGTATGTGACTTTCATTTTTATAAACAAAATGCATGAGCAAATATCATAATCTGATAATGATGAACAATTTATTATAGGAAAGAGTTGAAAAGAATTCGGCGTGGTTTCTATGTCAAAAGGAATTTTCTAATACCATGTAGACAACATTGTTTGGCACGCATGTAGTCTTTTACTGCAACATTATGAATATTGATGACTTTGTACATTGTTCCGTGTTCGCAAACCAATGATAATAGCAGAGAATGCTGCATTTTAGACAAGACAGCGCGGGACTCATGAATATGCACGAAAAGCCGCGTCTTGCTTCCCGGAACGGCGTTTGCTCATAAATATGGTTCTAGGACACCGACCCCCTGGACATCCACCCCCGGATAACCACCCCCAGTCAACTACCCCCTAGGAAAACTACCCCCGGACAACTACCCCCAGACAACTATCCCTACGACAACCATCCTCTAGGACAACTACCCCAGGACAACTAACCTATGAGGCTTCAACATCACTACATTAGTAAAGAACTCCGTATTCGGCTCTACAATACAGTTTAAAGGTCACTTTGTGAAACAGTTTAACCGTACCCCTCAAAACATTCAATATTTGTAAACTAACACACAGTGGATGTCATGCATTGGTTGAAGAAGTGCTTTATAGTGAGGTATCCTCTAACTTAACAATGTTTGAAGTCACATCAAACTTGGAGTCTTACTGGGGGTGAATTCACAAATGTTAGACTTATGGATATTGCTTTTTTTTCGTAATCATATCAGGTGATTTTAATTGTATTTATTTGGTCTACACTTATCAATATCCCTTACTGCATCAGTGTCTTCTGTATTAAGTGCATCTCTCTCTCTCTCTCTCTCTTTCTCTCTCTCTCTCTCTCTCTCTTTGTCTCTCAGTTTGCCTTCTCTCTCTCTCTCTCTCTTTCTTCAACCTTCGAATCCATTCCTCCTTCCTTCAACTTCCCTCTTGTCAAGTCTCTCCAATCGTTATGCTCTCCTTGCTTCAACCATCCTCTTTTATTCTTCATCTGTATATCATTAACTTTATTTTCTTATTTTCATTCAGCCTTTTTTCTTTTTGGGACTTCTTGGCTTTCTTCATCTTCATCTTTTTTCTCTTTTGTTGTCTTCTTGGTGTTTTTTTTCCTCATCTTCTTCTTCTTCTTCTTCTTGCGGGTCTACATCTTATTTGTCTCTTATAACCTGGCTTCCAGACTCTTCCTCCTTTTGACAATATGTTTGACCGAGTCTTAGTTGCCAAGGGCCGGTAAGGGTAATAGTAAGCGTTCTTAAATCAAGACAGTTTTAAAGAAAGAGAGAGAGAGGAAAAAGAGAGAGAGAGAGAGAGAGAGAGGGGGGTTCGATTAAATCTTCGGGAAGCAAGACTGAAACATATTTGTTCTGCTTTGTCCTTTTTCTACTTATAATTTAATGTGACTACTACCTTTTAAAATTGTGTAAACCAATTATGATGTACATGACTTTTATATGCAAATAAATCAATGTTACAAATTTATTTTAAAAAGTCACTAACTCACACACGCACATGCGGGCGTGCGCGCACACACGCACATTCGTGTTAACGTAAAGGCGGAACTCTATGGTTTATAATCACTGATATATTGTGCATTTAAGTACCTAAGCAAACGTTTCACAAAATCAAAAGGAAGAAAGGAAGAAGAAGAAATTGGAATAATAAGAGCAGTTTTGTTTGGGGTATCTAAATGAGAGCTGAATGTAGACAATCATGTTAAGGCCATTAAAACAAATATTCATATTTATCGTCCCCGCCCGCTTCCTTTTGGGGGGGGCCGCCTGCCCTTTTTTTTCAATTTTTTTCTTCTTCAATTTTTTTTAATTTTTTAAATCTTAATGAAAAAACATGAAAAATATACTGCTAAATGGTCTTTTTCTGAATAAAAAACAAAAAAACATAAATGCTAGCGGTCATCTTGAAAAAATAGCCCGACTGGCCACCCAGCCAGTCGTGAAAAATGTACGGAGCGGCCATTTTGAAAGAAAAAAAAGGGCCTCCTCCTTCCTATTTTTCAAAAAGGCAGGACGCTAAATATTTTTTTTTTTTCGCCTAAAATATAACTGTCATAAATAATGTGATAGGATGTATTAAAAAATACTACTTTTGATGTGCTACTGAATGTAATTATATTCTCTTGATAGTGGTTGTTAGTCTTCATATCTCTGAGTATTATTATAAGACCTGGTTTATTCTCTGGAGGACTGATGCTCAGTAGGCCTATGCTCAGTTCATTCTTCATCGCTTTGCTCGATTTGT
Organism: Mesocentrotus franciscanus; assembly: GCA_037976565.1. Taxonomy (NCBI): domain Eukaryota; kingdom Metazoa; phylum Echinodermata; class Echinoidea; order Camarodonta; family Strongylocentrotidae; genus Mesocentrotus; species Mesocentrotus franciscanus. The sequence continues at coordinate 456,895 of CP137682.1, read as the reverse complement.
TGGATTTAATCTCACAGTCTTTGAGATGATAGCCATCGCTGTGGACAGGTAAACTACACTGTTGCCCATAAAGTTGGAATATTTTTGTCTTACTTCTTTTCATGAAATGATGAAAACAATGTGATTTGTTCTTGATAAACATTTTATTTTATCAGAACCTTAATTACATGAAACGTAATGAACGTTCTGAGAAGACAAAAAAATGATATTTTATGAACAAGCCAACTGGACTTACTTTGTTCAGAACCTTATAGATCAATCTCTCGGACTCTTTATAGGAAGTTTATAAATATGAATTTATCAAGAATAAATCATATTTTCCAAATCCATTCATGAAAAGAGCCTAAGATGGCGATCTCCTGCATTTTTTCATTTTTTAAATGATTTGTCACCTATGTGTTTTTTGAAAGATATAATTATTTAATTGATGTATATGATATGATCATATATAATATGAACCTAGTTTGTATAGTACTTTTTATTATGTTGAAAAATGCAGAAATAAAATCAAACAAACAAATAAACAAAAAGAGGCGAGAAAAATGTATTCCAATTTTATGGCGACGGTGTTTTATGTCTTGTATTTGGATTTATTCAGACATTCGGTTATTAACCAAACATGTCCGTCATAATTATTATGGTTTCATAACATCATAATGATACTGATCATGTTGTAAAAGAAGATACCTATCGATGAAAGGCTATTTATAGAGTTTTATACAAAAGGAATTTCAATTTGTATTTAAATGTAATGTTTAGAGACATTCAATTCAAAGGTAATTTCAATACCCTATTGTATATTCAATTGAAATCATATTCGGATAACGTAATACGTCATTGTCATGTTTGCACATTTCAACAGATGGCGCACAAGGCTATTGAAATTGCCTAGGGATTGATTTTTCGAAAGAAGTTGCGATCGGTTTTGTGTGTTTGTGTGTGTGTGTGTGTGTGTGTGTGAGTGTGTGTGTGAAAGTAGGCATATAACAAGTAAAAGAAAGCATAAATCAACCGACAGGGAGTAAAAGAAAGAGAGAGAGAGAGAGGGGGGACACGAAGCAGAAACAGGAAGAAGGAGCAACGAACATGCGGTGAGGGAGGTAAATGTATATATATGTATATTAATATATGAATAACTTTTGGGGGAGGAGATAGCGACGACATAGGGATGTCGACATACATTTTTAGATGTTTACATAGTTGGTGTCTTTAATACAAAAATTACCGGCAAATTAGTATAGAAACTTCTAACAAGTGAAGAAAAATATGCTCAGATCATCACGAAATTTCGTCTTATAGCCGTCAGAACTTTGCCAGCGGGGGATCAGACATATTATTTTTTTTCCATGAGAGAAAAATAAAAAGGAAAACGCACTTTTGATCACTGGATAATAACATTTTTTGGTCCTTGTAAAGATATTTAGCAGTGTGTCTCCCGCTGAAATTTAAGTTATACTGCAGCCCTGGAAGAAAGAAACTGAATATCATCTTGTTGTGGATTCTAGCTCTATTGACAGCTGTCCCTGTTGTACTAAACTTTGCAGTAAGTTTGAGTTATATCAATACTATCAAATATTTAGGAGCGCTTACAAAATCACAGAGTTTTAAGAAAATATAAAAATACATAGACTCATGAAATAAATACCTCACATTAAATTACTGAGGGAAGAAGTATATTTTAAGTAATCTTTTGAAATGGCAAGATAGGCTATTTATTTCACATTTTCGAAGCAGCCACCGTGAATCATTTCTCGGTAGAATGGTGACAGTCTGTGTAATAATTATTCGGGAATAATTAGTTAATAATTTTTTGTCAGTTGTTGAGCAAAGGAGGCTGGGCAATGGGACACTATGATTTTTTTTTTCCAACAAAAGAAATAATTGACTTTTCAGTTGAGTCAAGATAATTATTATTGCAAGATGATTTGTAAGTGCTCTTAAAAACAGCCTGATCTTTTTTTCGCACAATTCTGATGTTAAGCATGTTAATGAAGCATTTTTTTTTAATGAAGAGAAATCTTTTTCCCTATTCCTCAAGTATGGTACTCCACTATTCGATGTCAACTATGTTGGAAAGACCCCGTTCGCTTGCCGGGTGGCAACAGGATTCCCAGTCTTTTATTATGACTTTAAGATCATCTACATCAGCATCATTCTCTTCTTCATCCCATCATCATCACCGCCATCATCGTCGCTTACGTGCGGAGGAACAACAAGTAGTTTGCTAAGGTAACATGTCAGTGATTGTTAATACATATCAAATCAAAAGTTCCGGAAATTAAACAGAAAAATGTGATTGTGAAAATTAAAAAACGTCGTGACCTTGGACCTAAGTAGATATTTTAGTAGTTAATTCTTTAACTGCATGTGATGCTGACTATAATGTCTCGTTGGTAAGTATATTTAATGTCCAACTGTGAACATCGGACAAAGTCAACACAAATTTTTGTGCCCCCCTCCACCATGAATTGTGGAAAAAGATCAAAATAAAGAAAGAGAGAATTTGAAAGGATGGATTTAAGGGACGGGCGTAATGGAAGTTGAAGAAAATACCACCCCACTAATTCCCTTAATTTGAGGTCGTGTTCATTTGCATTATTTTTTAACACATAGTCAGACTAGTGCTGTCCATTTTTTCGACAACATTATTCAGTATTTTGAATGAAATATCCTCTGAGGACCCCCAAAACTCAAACAGCCCGAAATTGTTCAAAAAATGACTGGTCGCAACGGGGGAGGGCGGTTGGCGTCCCCCTGACCACTTAACCTCCCCCCCCCCCCTCCCCCGGTACCACAACTTCAAATATTTTTGGCTCATCCTGGTTTCTCTTTGGCTAAGAATTGAATTGGTCTAGCTCCCTGTTTTTGTCGCCTTTTCCCCTGCACCAGGCAGGGCAGGATCTAGTTTTTTGCTAAGGGGGAGGGGTTGACCCAATAACGATGCGGAGCATCATCCACGAGCCGCGAAGCGGCTAGGCGATTTTTTTTTTTTTTTTTTTTTGGTGCTATGTTGAACCCCCGTAAGTGATGTTTTCCTGGCATCTATGGAGACCATAAAAGCAGTCAATGCTTTTTTGGGGGCAGCCCAAGGGGTTATTGGGTTAAACCCTGAAGCCCCCGTAGATCCGCCCCTGTCAGGGGATCCTCCATGTGCAGGAGCGCAATTAGAGAATCCTTCAATTTCCCTCAAGACTCGGGTACCACGAGCAAAGCGCGCCCCCTCTTAGCAAACTGGTAGTACTGATTACATGTGTCCTTCGATTTCTTACGACAAGTCTACGAAATAACCGGTCTCGCCTGATGATAAGGGTGTAATTTCTGGCCATAATATATAGAAGGTAATGTAATTGTTTGTTCAGTCCATCATTAGTCGGTCTCGTGTCGGTCTCGTTGGTGTGACCGAGGTATTCGGAATCACTTGAGTTAACATAGCCCCTCCGTCTCAGGAAACTGGCTTTACTGATGACCTGTGTCCCTCAATATAATTATCTTACGGTCTGTCTATGAAGGAGCCCATCTGAAATTATGATTAGGGTTTAATCAACAAATCAATTATAACAATCTGATACGCGGGTTATTACTTTCTTAACACATGAGTAAAATCCATCCTTTAAAGAGTCGTTAATATTTTATTTTATTTATTTAATCATATTCCACAAATCATTCAAAATTATGACAAATATTTTTACTGATTTGAAAAAGAAATACGGAGCATAATGAACAGAGAAAGGGGAAATTGCGGAGGGTTCTACTAAGAAGCTGCTTGTTTAAAAAAAAAATTGTCGTAAATATATAAATAACATTATTACATGTATTACAAACTCTCCTTATCACATGATATATTTGACAGTCCCTAGTTCTTTCTTTATGGAGTCTCACTTCCTTCTCTCCCACCCCCCCCCCCCTCTCTCTCTTCCTTTGCCCCCCTACCCTCCCTCCCTCTGACTCTTTCTCTCTCCCCTACCCCCTCTCTTCCTATCTCACATTCACTCCCTCTCTTCCTTTGTCCGGTCCCCCTTCACTCCTTCCCCTCTCTCTCTCCCCTACCCTCTCTCTTTCTATCTCCCTTTTACTCCCTCTCTCACGCTCTCTTTCTCCCTCCGTCGCTCTCAATCAACTAGTCAGACAGAAAATTCTGGGACAATTTACCCATTTTCTAACATCCCTTTGGCAACTACCCCCAAAAAAAAAAAAAATAATAATAATAATAATAATAATTAAAAAAAAGAATAACTAAAAAAAAAAATCGCCCGCCAACGTGAACAAGCGGGTAAAAACGTTTGTTCTGCGTTGTTCTCCAGTTAATTTAGAGATACCTTCATACATTTATATCAAATTTGTTTCTTTGTTTTTCTACATGTACACGGAATAAGCACAAACTTAATCTTTATCATATACGATTTTCACATCGCCATTTATTAAGTTATTGTTATTGCTTTATTTTACAGTTCACAGACATTCTTGCTTAGAAAATTGAAGCCTTTTAAAAATATATGTACCTTCTTTTTTTCTTCTATGATGGTGGGTTCCCACTGCCGATCAAACCAACCCGACCAAGCCCGATCAAGCTATTTTGGCCTGGTCGGGCTCGGTCGGCAAGGGTCAGTCGGGGTCAGTCTACCTTGATCGGGGTCGGTCTACCTTGATCGGTATCGATCTGGCTTCCTACACGACAATTTTTGGCATGTCAAAAAATATCGTGTAGGGGTCGAGAAGGCAAGCGATCGTACAGCGATCGTGTATTGGTCGAGTAGAGGTCGAGCTGATCGGGAATCGATCGTATAGAGGTCTAGTTTGGTCGCGGTGGATTTTTCCGCCGATCACTACCCGATCATCTCGATTTATACACAACTTCTACACGATTGGTTCCCGATCAACTCGATCAACAACTCAACCGCTTGACGATCGGTACATGTCTGCCCTAAACAGTCACTCGACCGAACTCGCTCACTTCTCGACTGCTTCTCGATGACATCCCGAGCACTTCTCGACCACTTCTCGACCGCACTCGATCTTTCCGATCGCAACTCAACTCAATAGGATAAATACAGAAGGAAATCCAGTAGCACTTGGGGGTGACTTCAATGCTTTTAGAGACATGAATCTAGATTATTTTGGACAAGTATCAAAGAAGCAAACAAAATTTAGTACAAAAATTGAGGAGTTCATGGATAGTTATAGATTACGTGATGTATGGAGAAGTAAAAATATAGATAAAAAGCAATACACGTATAAACAACGAAATCCTTTTATGCAAAGTCGCTTAGATTATTGGATCATATCAGAGAATTTAGAGCAAATAACATCCAAATATGACATTGTTCCTCTATAGCCCCTGACCATTCAGCAGTTAATCTGGTAATCCATAATAGGTCATCGACAAAAATAAAAATAAAAGATCTTATTGGAAGTTTAATGATAGTCTATTAAGTGACAAGGAATACGTTAAGAAGATTAGAGAAGAAATAAAGACTTTAAAAGAGAAACTGTCTGTTGAAATTAAAGATAAGAGAGTACTATGGGATTTCATGAAAATGGAAATACGGAAGTTTACAATTAAACTATCAATAAAAGGGCGGAAGAAAGGAAAGAAAGAAAAAAATCGGAAAATTGGTAAAAGAGATTAAAGACTTAGAAGAGGATTTATTGTCGATTGGCAATGGACATCACAAAGATATTTCTGAAAATGTGAAAACTAAGAAACAACAACTAAGTTTACTCCACGATTACATCAATGAAGGTTTAAAAGTACGGTCAAGATCCTCATGGTATGAATGTGGAGAAAAGAATACAGGATTCTTCAAACAGTTAATGGAATCAAATAGAAAAAAGTATAATAAAGAAATTAAATGGAAATGGAAATACCACTTCTAACGAAAAAAAAAATTAATTGAAGGAATAAAATCATTTTATGGGCAGCTATATAGCAAATAAATTCTATACAAGATGACACTTTGGACTTCTTTCCTAATAACCTGCCAAAATTGAATAATATATCACGAGATTCATGTGAGGAAACAATCGTAGAAAGGGAATGCATAGAAATACTAAAAGATATGGAACTTAACAAATCTCCAGGAAATGATGGTTTAAGTGCAGAATTTTATCAGAAATTTTGGCCAGTAATTGGAGATCTAGTTCTTGCATCTTTTAATGAAGCTCTTCAACAAGGGGAATTATCAGGCTCTCAAAGGCAAGCAGTTATTATCTTGATACATAAAGATGGCAAAGATCCGGAGCTTATTAAGAATTACAGACCGATTTCGTTGCTAAACGTAGATTATAAAATCCTATCTAAGATACTTTTAAAGAGAATACAAGAAGTTTTACCTGAAATTGTTAGTTTTGATCAGTTGGGATATGTTAAGGATAGGAACATTGGAGAAGCAATACGAATAATAGACGACATGATCTTTCATACTTCTTTTACAGAGAACACGCTTTTTGGTGGCCATTGATTTTGAAAAAGCATTTGATTCTGTTTCACATTTATTTTTATATAAGGTTTTACAATCATTTAATTTTGGACCAGGGTTTTGTAAATGGGTTAATAATTTTTATGCTAAAGCAGAAAGTTGTGTTATAAATGGATATACATCAACAGGTTATTTCAAGGTTGAAAGAGGAGTAAGGCAGGAGATCCTCTCTCTCTCTGTACGCAGACGATATAACGCTTTTCATTAAAGATTCGAATTCATTTAAGGAAATTAAACATATTTTTGAATGTTTTTATAAAATATCAGGCTTAAAGTTAAACAAGGACAAGACATTCATTTTGCCCTTAGGTCCACAATTATCCACTCATACATTTCCGTTTGGGAAGCAAGTAGACATTGTTAAAATACTAGGAATTTATTTTTCAATACACGAAGATATCAAAGAACAAATGAATTATAAAGAAATATTGAGCAAGATTAAAAAACGTTTTACGTGGTGGAAGCAGCGTGATTTAACATTAATGGGGAAAATTCAATTAATGAAAGTATATGGCTATTCTAAATTTATATATTTATCAACATTGATGCCGGTTCCAGAATGGGTGTATAGCGAAATTGAAGAAATATGTTTTGATTTTTTTGTGAAGAAGTAAAGGCAAAATTAATAAAAGCATCATGTTTTTAGACTATCCGCAGGGTGGGCTCAAAATGATGAATTTCCGACTGTTTGTAAAGGCACAGAGAATAATGTGGATAAAAAGGCTTGTAACAGGAACTCAAGCTATCAAATGGAAACATTACTTTAAATATTTAATGAGACCAATGGGCGGGAATTTAATATTTTATTGCAACTATTGGATACAGTAAACTCATGTTACCTTCTTTTTATCAGAATCTTCTGAAAGCATGGATAGATATGAAAGAATATGTTAAAACAGAAGAGAGATACAGAGGCAATGAAATATTGTATAATAATAATTTTATTCAACTAGAAGGTCAAACTTTATTTGAGGAATTTTTTTTTTTTTTTAATATATCGACTTCATCACATATGCGATGAACAAGGGTTATTAAAAAAAGATGCATATTTTATTACCATTGGTTTAAGTAAGGAAGAAATTACAAAAGTTAACAAAATCTATTCAATAATTCCTCACGAATGGAAACAGAATGTTCAGCCTGCAAAAAAGTCCATCCACTGTGGCCTTAGTTTAGAATTAATATTTGCAAAGAAGGTTTTTAAATTTGAAGAAATAACTGCAGAGATGGTGTATAAAAGTCAAATCAAGAAGAATGCAGAAATCAGCTCAGCATTTCATAACTTAATGGAACTTTATAATATTACAACTAAAGAAGTGGAATTTTTTTTGTTCAACCAAAGTTGTGCACATTAAACAGTAAACTGAGAGAATTTCAGTTTAAACTTTTGCATAGAATAGTTTATACAAACCATCATTTGCATAGATATAAATCTCGTACAAACGGTTTGTGTTCGTATTGCAATATTTTGGAGGAAACCTATCAACATGTATTTTTTTAATGTAATATAATAAAAAAGATTCTGGGGAAAATGTGCTGATAAACTCAATTTACCAATTCTAAGGAAACTGTCGTGGAAAGAAATTCATATTGGAATAGATGGGAGTAATATGAAATCGGAGCAATTACTAAACCACATTCTGATTTTGATTAAATTGATGATTTTTAATAGCAGAGAGAAGGGAAGCCTCCAAATGTAGATGAAGTAAAAGATAAAATTTTCGAAAATAGGAAAGAGGAAAAAACTTGCAATGGAAAGGGATACTCTTTCAATTCACTTAAAAAATGAGAGACCTTGGAAAGTTTTGTGTAATATTAATTAACTTTTAAAAAGCAACTTCCCAACCCTCTATCCCAGCAGTATTTCTTTGCTTTATGTTTATATTTGTTTGTTTGTTGTTTTTTTTTTTGGGGTTGTTTTTGGTTGTTTTTGGTTGTTTTTATCTTTATCTCTCTCTTTGGGGGAGTTTGTCTCTTTTGAGAGGTAGTACTTTTTAAACAATATTTTGACAGACTGTAATATTTCATGTACAAGCATTTTTTTTTTTTTAATTCAACAGATATTCGTTTTTTCTTCAAAGAAGCACAAAATGAACATGAAATGACCACGGAGATGTGACTAAGTATTTTATCATTATTATTATTACTATTATTGTTTTAAACGAATAAGGAAATGTATGAAAGAGTTGTTTTGTTTAGCAATTGATGTTCAGAATAATACTTTTGAATTGTATTTTGATTATTCTGAGTTGTATTTTGATTGTTCTGAGTATGATGTAAATTTCATGATTTCGGTTATATGTATTGCCTCTGGTATTGAATAAATAAAACACCTTATAAATATTTAAAAAAACAAGAACACAATTACGTGCTGATCTAATCACATTTTCTTCGTACCGGTATATTGATACTAATTAAGTTAATCGCTTCTAGAATTGGTAGTAACATGTGACTGCGACACGTGCAGCTCTTGACAGTCTGTTTGAAAAGGCAAATAAAATTAATGTTTTAAGTATCATGTGCAATACAGTACTTTGGCAAATGGCACTGGGTCTGCAGGGGGAAGTTTAAAGAAATGTGGAATGCATTGACTTCGAAATAAGCCTTTTAGCCTTCTTGAGTGTCTGAGATGAACTGAACGCTGATCAAAAATGAGTACTGTACCATCAGCTGACGATAATATTTTGTGCAACCACTCAATTCACGAGTCATCTTGGATCCCTGTTCGAACAGGTCGATCTGCTCGGGCCGAGATTGTGTAGAGATCGTGTGTACGTCTAGTTGGTCTAGTAGGGATCGCGTTGGGATTGTATGTAGATCGGAATGATCGAGAAGAGATCGAAGTTGTGGTCGACTATACGTCGTGCAGGAGTCGTGAATGGTCGAATGTGGGTCGTCAATGGTCGAATAGCGGTCGGGAAGAGCTTGTGTTTAGGCATGTGGTCGGGATTGGTCGGGGGAAAATGGGTGATCGGGCTTGATTGGGCTTGGTCGGGTTGGTTTGATCGGCAGTGGGAACCCACCATGAGATGTATTCGTATGTGATTTGAGAGCATCACGAGTGGGCAAGTACAAGGTGTATTACTGAATATTACATTACGGAACATGAACTGACATTAAACATCATTTTATTTGATTTTTTTTTTTGTCTGATTCAAACTCTAGTACGGGATCAGCTTGATACAGTCATTATATATGTTCGCTAAAAAGTGATCTCGGCTAGGTTCGTGCGTTTACATAAAAAAATATATAAAAAGTGCCCGAGGCCAGTCTTGGATCTAGGTGTAACAGGAGTCTGAGATGTGGTCCTAACATACATGTCAACATTATAGCTTGGACTTGCCCAGTTATTAGTAACTTCATGTGTAGTTTGGGTCTTTTGAGTACATACATGTACACATGTAAATAATTTTTCACTGTACTTGTAGAATGCTGTTTGATGCTGATGAGTTGAGTGTACTCCAGTATGTGTTTCAGCAAATTGTAGTTCACTATCAAACTTTTACAACTCGATCACTAGCATGTTCTAAAATTACACATTGAATATTGCTTTTGGGGAAACAATAACACATGGTACAAGTACATTAATGACGAGCATCTGCACTATTAAGTATACTAAATATGTAGTATAATAATATATCTGTAGAGCGCTCAGAGACATCGTCGAAGTAGTAAGCATTTTAAAGTCTATAATACATGTACCCCCAGAAAGTTTATTGCTTGAAGCATTATAGTTACATTATGTTTTATTACAAAAATACAAACAAATTAAGGGATTTAAGGCATCAAATATTCAAATGGTACGTGGTCCCAAAGTGCACAATAATTTCAGATACCGGTAATGAACTTATGTGAGATTTCAGCACCTTATTAGGTCTATGTATGTACATTAAATATACATGTAGGCCTATATGTTCGAATAACACATAAAACAATCGTAACATTTATAGTCGCAACGTGTTTCATTAGACAATGTAAACTAGGAATGGGAGTAGAAGAAAATGGCAATCCAGATATGAACAAATTTTACTTAGGAGAACGATTTAAAGATTTTAATGGGTAGCGAGTTTCAAGTCAAAAGGAGGCTCTCCTGCAGGCACAGACTCTAATATGACACTTTACCACAATTCCAAAAGCCTAGAGCAGGACATAGCTCTGTCAGTCTCTGACTACAATACAGATTCTACATGTAGAAGCAGTATGTCTCACCATGTACATTGTTACGCGCAGCAACTGGAAAAGATTTTTTCCTAGTTCCTACAAACTAAAAGGGGCAGGAGTGCGGAATTTTTTCTCTAGACTTTTTGCCCTGAAAGATATTTACCCCTTTTACTGTTCATATGTTACTTGGTTGAGAGGGAGAGGTATTCACCCCCTCGATCTGCCGAAGTTCAAATAAAGGCGAATCAAATCTGATTGTTCAATGAAACGAAATCATCCCAATATGATATAATTACTATAAAAGACAATACTAGGATAATACAAACATGACATAAGCAAATATCACAAAACAAAAGCAGTAGTTATAAAATGACACTTAAAAACTAATGAGTAGTATCATGAAAACAAAAGCGCTACATGCACATGGAAAGTGCTAAAAACAAGTTTGGAAACTCGAGTTTGATTTATTATACCTCTCGTTACATTTCTCATGTTAAACACTGAATAAAAGATCATGTTGTTTTCATGAAACCATCATAGATTATTCATAAGAATATATTTTCCCTTTAAACCAATCATCCAGGTTCCCTAATATCTATACTACTGCTTATCATTTCTTAAATGGTAGAATCAAATCACTTTAACAAGACCTCAACACCAATATAAAAATAATGATTAATTGAAGATACGTAAATTCCAGTATGATATTGATATACAATTGTGACATGTTATTGTTATTGTTATTATTAGCATTTATTTGTTTTGATTTTGGCTTTGTCTGTTTGTCTCCTGCTGTTCCTGTATTCGGAATTACATTTGTTACTGTATCGATGAGGAAATATTTTTCTCTTCTTCTGGCAGAGGACCTGGGTAATTTAAATGTAACTTCTTTTATTTTCTTCCGAAATAAAGATGACTAATATATATATATAGATATATATATATGTTATTGTTTAGTAACATTAAGAAGTGTGTTAATTTTGTTTCTCTTTAAAATGATACCCCTTTTGTTATAATTTTCACGAATGGAATGTTTTCTTCTGCTTTCTTCTTTCTTTGAAGTGTATAGGGCTGCCGTGTAGTGCACTGCCTACCATTACCAGTGCTTACCCATCCAATAATAGGTTAACACATCATATTAATATTCACAAATTCACAATAATTTCAAGCCCCAAGATATAGCCTCTTCCTCATCATTAAAGCACTGTCACCTTTGACCATCAACTACCATTTGTCTGGAAATGTCTGGATCTCCCACAGCAGAAAGAGAAAACAAAGCAACATGATTATCAAAATTGAACACTTATCTCACAGGTCATGAACATTTTGGCAAGCATTTCACTTTAGTACACATGAATTGCATATTTCGTTCAAAAGGCAAAATGCATGGTTTAAGAATTCATGTGACATGAACTGGAATCACTCCCAACTTCAGAGTCCTCACTCCCAACTTCAGAGTCCTCACTCCCATTTTCCGAGTCCTCATTACCTCTTTCTATTTCACACTCCTTGACTCCATCTTCGATCATCATACATAAACTTGACGGAAGTATACCCTGGTAGTTGATGTGGTGACGTAAGACTGCTCTGATGGCTTCTTCCTCTAGGCGTAGTACTGCAGTTGGTGGGCTCACCAACATAAGAAATTCTGGATCACTTTCATGGTCATACATTTCATCCTCTTCTAAGATACTGCTGGCAGTTTCTCCATCGTTATTCACCACATCTATCGGACATCCGTGACGAACAAAGAACCTGGCAAGATCCACAAGATAGTCAAAGTCTCTAGCTGTTTGGACACAGGACGCCACTAAGTGGAGTATGGTGCTTCCACTGCTGTCCACATACGAAGCATTATCACAGAACAAGATCTTGAATATTATAAACTTTACTCTAAGAAGGGCCCTGGAAGATATTCCGGAATACATGTTGTCAACGTATGCTTCCCCCAGGAGTTCCATGATTCTAAAGGTCACTGAAGGCATATCTGGATACTTGTCAGGGTTTTCCCTAAGGATTCTACCTTGGATGACTTTCAGTGACTTCTCTATGGCTTGCAATGTGGATTTTAAGATCTCGATGTTTGAGCAATAGAATGCCTCATTAAACAGTATTTCACCAAAGCTTTCTATGAGAGATTCCCTATTATCAAGTAGAGAGTCTATTGGTACATGACAAAGAACTAATTTGTATGCACACAACAGATCCCTTGCGCATTTATGGTACTGAGCATTTGGTCCTTTGTCCTCAAATACAAATAATCCACTTTTTTCAGCAAGGTTTGCTGCTACTGATCCTAACTTTAATTTACCTTCACGCTCAAGACCAAGGGCAAAAGACAATACTTGAAAGCCATCTTCCAACATTGTATTTTTAATCATACAATCACCTGCAAAGCTAACAAGGGATGGGTAGAGATACTTCTGCTTGAGATTATAGGGAAACAGTCTTTCTCCCACCAAAAAAGCATGGGCCTTCATGGCAAATTCAGATGCCTTGATCAAAAAGATTTCCTCTTGTGTGCGGCATTCCTTCAGGGAGATTTGGGAGAAACACGCTGCAAGTTCTGAAGTCTCTGTTTGTGCTTCTGGAAGACTGGAATCTTGCTGCAAGGATATGGCTCGTGCAAAAGAAAGATATGCCTCTTTAAAACTGTGATGCTCATCCAAAGTAGCCTGTGAAACTCCCAGTATTTCAGTGGCTGCCATTTTGACCTCCAAAGAAATATCATCCATCGATAAGAGGAACTTCACAACATCCGTCAGGAGGTATAATGAAGCTACATATACTGGACTCCATCCATCCAGGTTGTCCTGGGCAGCTAGTGCTCCATAATTTACAAGCAGCTTGATAATGGCAAGCTTGGGAGCCATCCACTTAGATGGGCGATAAAATCTACCAGATAAAGAATCCTCCGCTAAGGGTTCTTCTACCATGCAAGCAAAATGCATTGGGGTGTTGCCCTCCTTTACACTCCTAGAGTTGGGGCTAGCCCCATTTACTAATAAGGACTGTACAGTGTCTGTAAGGCCATACAAGCATGCTAACATCAGTGGTGTTTTACCATCTTTGTCTGGTACATCAATTTGACCCTTTTCAGCATACTGCTTTAACACTTCTTCATCTACTGAACCTTTAAAGATCAAAGTAGATAGGTCACCCGCTGGGCCTGAAGGAGTTTCCCCACTGCTACAGGTAGATGCCATAGTTCCAACAGCAGCCAGGCTATGTCCTTTTGGTGTTTCCTGCAAAACAGAGATAGAAAGCAAACAAATAAAAATAAATCGAAAAAACAAAGATACATCTTCTCTTCATCAACCATGTTAAATATTTACTGTGAGGAGTGTTCATCCATGTCCTCCCATCCCTATAAATATTCCCACATTTCAGCATTTTCAAACCATAACCCATATGGTTAGGGATAGAGGGACATAAGGTCGAATTCTGATAAAGTTGCAAATAATATGTGAACTTTTAATTATTTCTATGATAGTATAGAACAAAAATCACAGAGGAATAGAAATATGAAAAGAAATACTTGCAGCTGAAATGTTTGGACCAAACTTTGGTACCACACTTTTATGTTCAAAAGCTGCAGCTTTAAATTGCATTCAACTTACTATGCCACCTTATGCCAATTTCTTTGTTATCGCATAAGGAGGCCATGAGCGCTCCATTCACTGAAATTGTATGTTAAAGTGAAATAAGTCAAATGTAGTCACTACATAGTGCACACTGACAGTCCAGAGCACTTCCAGAGAACTTCCATTGACTACTCCTGAGGCATTTAATGACCTTATCCCATCAAACATCATTTGTCGTCCTCACACCACTTGTAATCTTTAGTTCATCTCCACGATAGGTTGCATAGCCATTTGAAGATTACCAGAAGAAGGAGGTGAGTTGGCTCAGTCGGTAAAGCCTCTGCCTGTCGAACCAAAGATCGTGGGTTCGAATCCAACCCAGGCGGATGACTGAAACCTGCTTTGTGTGTTAAAGTTCCCCTCCCCTATTTTATAGACGCATGCCACCTTAAGAGGCAGACACTCCGCCCCTCAGATAGGACGTTAAATACAGGCCATGTGTAGAGTCATCACAACACTATTCGTATAAGAGTAGGGGGAAATCCCTGTGCGGTGGTCCACCTGCACACCCCGGCCAATCAGTTATACAAGGAGAGATCCGTCACCCGAGGGTTACAATGATTCCATCTTTGTATTGTTTTCATGTTCTACACTTCTTTCAATCTGAAAATAATAATTAATACGTCTCAACAATCCTGGAGTACAACATTGTCCTTTTTGTCATTATAAAAATCTGTAATTTTATTAGATTTTAAATGGATCAATTCAGATTCAGATTCAGATCAGATTCAGATTCAGATCAGATTCAGATTCAGATTAATTTTATTGGTCCATTTGGAAATTCAGTTTGTCGGCATTACATAGAGCACATGAACAATATACAATACAAAATATAATACACAAATAGATAATACACAGTAGCAAATTTACAATGGCATAGTCAGATGGAAACACGGATTTATATCGTTTTTACATCGTGGAATAATATAAGAAAATAAATGGATTTACAACAACTGAGAATGTACGATTGATTGCGTAGAATTCGGAGATATATTATTATTATTTTGTATTATTATTTAATATTATTATTATCATCATCATTATTATTATCATTATTATCATTATTATCATTATTATTATTATCACTATTATTATTATTATTAAATAAAACTTGGAATAACATATGATATCATAGGGTATTAATTAATTTATTTCCTCGTGATATTGGTACATTGGTTGAAGGAAACGGATGAATAGCGAAGTGGCAAGATACAGGCCTATTCAATTTGACTGGAGTTGTTCATTGTATTTACGAATGGAAAGCGGAACAAAGGAATTAAGGAATCGTGAAGTTCGAGCCTTCATTGATCTGTACCGCCTTCCCGATCGCATTAGGGTATAGCAAGGATGAAGGGGGTGGTTTCCATTTTCCAAAATCAAGGAGAATTAATCGCTAACAAAATCTTATCGTGAGAAAAAAAAAACAGCATAAAATTGCCGACTCTAATGTCAAATATAAATCTCACATAGGGTCTACAAATACAGTACATGCATCATGTAATTGACTACTTCTACTTTCTAGAGAATTTACAGATAATAATGCAGTGAATGATTGGGAGAAAAAAAGGTGCAAAGTGAAAGCTGATTGGGACGTTTACCCATTCTTCGACTTGTCTTTAGCTTTGGCAAAATGTTGGCATGTCGACATGAAAGGTCTAGACTATGTAAAATAGCTAACTCGAGAGTCTTCCAGGCAAGATCAAAGAAACGTTGGAACACTCTAAATTTAAAATCCTTTAGAGGGGGTCTATTATGTAGACGACTGATATGGCCCTGGGACAAAAGTAAACAGATTTGGTTCTCCTTCCTCGTCGCTCGCTTAAGCGGCCCCTTTCACATCGGGCCATACTTAGAGCTGCGTAGTGTCACGTGCCGACTACGCCGAGCGTACGATGGCCTACGTAACTATACGCTGAGGGACGCACAGGGGTGCGCGAGATGGATCGCTTAATTTCGGCGTAGACACTATAGACGCAGAAAGTACGCATTTTTTTACGCACGTCTACGCAACACTACCCTACTGTACGCAATGCCTACGCAATAGTACGCTACCCAACGCCAGCCAGACAAAGCAGTAAAAGCGTGTACAGGCGTCCTAGATTTTTGCATGGCGCTAGCGCACACAGTAAGCAACCGTACGCAACCGTAAGCAAATCTACGTAAATTTGACGCCAGGCCTACGCCTGTTATACGCAGTCGTAGGCGTAGGTACCCCAATTGCATACGCCGTAGGTACGTGGTGCCTATGCACGGGGTACGTAACCATACGCCATCATAGGCCTACGCCAGCCTACGCATAACCTACGCAGGCACTACGACGAAGCAACATTTTGTAAAAGTCAGGTCCCTCAAAGCAATAGGCCTATGATATAAAATATAAAAAAACAGCCTGGTTATATAATGTAGTAGAAAAATAATACAAGAAATGTTCGTCAAAAGCGCTTGAGTACTATAAATAACTATAAACATGGTTTAACTGAATCATAACAAAGGGTGGGGAGAAGTACAAAAGGAAGCGAAAAGAGTAATAAAAACATGGGATATAGAAATGGAGAGAGGGGGTGTCAGAGAGAGAGAGAGAGATGGGAGAAAGAAAAGGAAATATTTTCACTGAAAGTATGTCCCTCCTCTCGCTGGAGGTTTCAGAAAAATGAAATGAAAAGAAAAACGCAATAAAATTAGAAATTATATTACTCAAGTTAACTACATTTTCGCATATATAGTTAGGTATTTTCACATATTTAATGAGCTATGACCTTTGACCTTTAACCTACATACTCCAAAATCTATTAAGTATTTTGATACCATGAACCTTCATATCAAATTTGATTAAAATCCATCAAACTTTACTAAAGTTATCGAACGGAAACCAGATTCGCATATTTAATGAGCCATGACCTTTGACCTACATACTCCGAAATCAAACTTAGGCTGTGTTTCGATACCATGTAACTTCATATCTAATTTCATTAAAAGCCGTCAAACATTACTAGAGTTATCGATCAGAAACCAGATTCGAATATTTAATGAGTTATATGGCCTTTGACCTTTGACCTACATACTCCGAAATCAATCTTAGGCTGTGTTTTTTTATACATGTACCTTCATACCAATTTACAATAAAATCCGTCAAACATTACTAAAGTTATCGATCGGAAACCAGATTTGTTACGAACGGAAGGACGGACGGAAGGACGGACGGCAGCGTTAATGCCTAGGTCACATTTGCTCTACGGTTAGGATAAGGCGGCCGTACGCCCCCGAAATCGAGAGATTCTTGCGGCGGCCACAGAGAATCTGCGGTGGCCTCAGGGTCACCCTAGGGCGCATCCCTATCTTTGAAGGCCGTACGGCTCGCCGTGGGATTATAACGCGGAGTTATAACTGTTTTCATTTCTAATGCCTGGATTACATTTGCCCCGGGCGCCGTACGATAAATTAGTCTACCATTTTTCGTGCGATTTTGGGGGCATCGTAGGAGGCTACGGCCGGGCTACGATGTTTGAGTTTACATTATCTACGAGCATCGTGCCATTTCTTGTATTGGCCCTTGCGGGCAGGCCGAGGCAAATCCGTAAAGAGGCTGCTCGGAGATTGTACGGAAATCGTGCAATTTCAATGCAGTAGCCGTGCAAGCTCCGCAGCCTCCGTACGGAAATCGTAAGGAGCCCGTGCAGCTTCCGCTCAAAGGTTGCGCGGAGAAGGCGCGGTGACCGTGCAGCCGCCGTGCCGTTTTGAAGCATTTTTTGGCATCCATGTTCACCGTGCGGGGATCGGGCAATGACACCTATTTGGCATGTCTACGGACTACGGGCTTACGATTTTTCAAATTTGTATTACTTTCTGCGAAACAAAATCGTAGAGGCCGCGGAGCCCGTGATTCCGTACGAAAATCTCACGGCCGCCTCCTGCCTCGATCTGTACGGAGGCCGCACGGAAAAGGGGATACGGGCAGGATACGGGCTACGTAGACTAATCGCAGGCCAAATTTAATCCAGGCATAAGTTCGCCGTAGCGATTAGACACGCCGTAGTCATGCCGTAGAGCGGTTCCACTGCGACCATACGTCGGGCGTACGGTGGCCTCGCGTTTGCCGTGCGGCTGTTCTATAGGGTCTTATGAATTATAATTGACTTTTTGCGGACCCCAAACAAATTGCGGTGGCCGCAGGAATTCCACGAGCGTCCTAGATCAGCCTTAAGGCTCCCTACGGCGCCCGTATACGGTGGCCTTGCGGGCGCCTTGGTATTTGTCAAAAACCTGCGGCCGCCGCAGGGACGCCCGAGGGCGGCCGTGCGTCATCACTTCAAGGCCTTACGGCAGCCGCAGGTTTTCTCTCTCCACAATTAATTCAAAATATGCCGTGCGGCTACCCTAACATATGTGACCGCTACCGTATGTGACCGTGGGAATGCTGCGGCGGCCCTATAATTGCTATTGGCCGTAGATATTTTAGACCGCACGGCCGCCGCGGCAAATGTGACCTAGGCATAACTATATAAATATATATATATATATATAAGGTATACTAATACATAGTAAATTGAGGAATGGATCATGTTGAAATATAAATCACGGCAGCATCACAATTTGGAGCATAGTTAAAGAATCAACTAAATAATTACTCAATAAGTAAAAAAAACAGACAGATATACTGACAGAATGACTAATGCTCGAGTCAAGAGAGTTTCAAACCTTGGTCCAGTGCAAACTAAAGTGTTGGGAGTTTGTCCTTGCATGTAGAGGCACGTCTTGTGGCATAATTGTGAATTTGATTGTTTTTGTTTTGTTTTTAATTATTCAGAGCTCAGAAATCTAATAATCAGTGAGGGGGCACGGCGGATGCAGCCTCCATAAAATGGGATTGCATGCCCATCTTCGCACATTGGAAAATTTTGAACAAATTTAATATCCATTAATCTTTTAAGAAGAGGTTCAAGCGCCTGTACATGTGTATTTATAATTGTATATAGTACATGTATAAGAAAAAAGGGAAATTGAGGGTAGTCCGGTCCTCTGTGACCCTGATTTAATATGAGTGAACCTCTCTCACTCTCCTTTCTTTTCCTCTCCACCCACCTCTCCTCTCTTTTTCTTTACTCTTCACATATATGCAGCAACATTTTCTATTCTTCCATTTCTCTCTTTCCTTGCTTTATTTTCTGTTGTCTTCTATATTTTTCTATTATTATTATTATACACTAGTCTTATGTCTTATCTGTCGGTCGTCATTGCCACTTTTTGGTAATCTATGTATATATATATATATATATATACAGGTGTATATATATATTTTTTCTTGTTCTTTCAAGTCAATATATTTACATGTTACAAAAATTATGTTTGTCATTTTTTTAGGGATCCACATTTTACAAGCTCTGCTTTTCAGTGGATCCCTCCATTTCCACAGGGTTATCTTGAAAAATCTTTAAAAACCATTGTACTGGATATTTATGTATACTTTCTATTTCACAATTCTAAACCATGTAAAACGTATTATATTATTGAATATTGAATTGTATACTGATTTCTTGTCAAAATTACTGTTCTGTTGGAAATGAAAAAAATAAACTGAAACTAAACTGAAACCTTAATTTTGAACATTCGTTTTATCATGTCTGAATTTTAGTGAAAAATCATATATTTCAATAAGAAAATATGAGTACATGTATTATATTGGTTGTCTGTATCTTTTTCATTGCTTTTCCTTTACTTATTGTTTTATAATGATAGCACTCGTTGAGCCCCCCTCTCCCCCACCCTCCGAGCCCCACCCCGTTAGAGAATCCTGACTCCACCATTGCCCTATGATTAAAGTCAATGTGTCCTCGATTCCCCAGGTCGCATGTGCATGACTATAAAGGCCTCTGCTTCCGAGAACATCAAAACAAATCACTACAAGTTTACAGATTTGTGGTTTTATTATCTAAATAATGAAAAATAATCAACACAAGCTTGTAAATGTAAATATTACAACACAAATGTTAACACGAGATAAGAATTCGTCACAGAAGACGAATGAGGTGGTCTGGACATTTTTGTTAATCTCATATGGAGAGATGAAGAAAGAGATAGAGAGAGCGATATGGCAGTAGATAGATATAGAGAAGGAGAGAGGGAGACGGGGTATAGTCATGTAAAAAAAATACATGATCGAGCTGGACAGAGTGATAAAAGAGGAATCAGAATGTATGCACTTGGAAGGAGAGAGGACAGTAAGGAAAATTGGTAGGGAAGAAATAAGAATACAAAGGGCAAAATGAAGAGCTAGAGAAAATTAAAGAACATATTGGAGGGAGAACGAGAACCAGAGGCGGGAATGGGAGAGGGTGAGAGACGGGAATGAGAGAAGGGGGAGAAGGGCAGAGGCAGAGGGAGACATAGCAAGAGAAGAAGAGGGAGGCAAGGCAAGAAGAGAGGTGGAGGGAGACAGAGATCAGGAGAGGACGAACGAGTAGAGAGAGAGAGATATATACAGAGACAGAGCAAGAGAAGGAGAGGGAGACAGAGCTCGCGCAGAGATAGGGAGAGGGTGAAAGAGTATATAGAGAGAGAAAGATGCAAAGACAGAGCAAGAGAAGGATAGGGGGCAGAACAAGAGAGGGGAAGGGAAACAGAGCAAGAGAGGGGAGAGAGAGAAAGAGAAAGAGATGCAATGGAGAACGATGCATTTAATATTTCCAACATAAATAGAATTGAATATTTACTATATAGAGAAAGACATGTAACAATTATTCCATGTCCGTGAGAGAGACGTAAACATTGCATATACCTGGGCTGAATAACTGGAAAATATAAACGTGTGGGAAGGAGACTAACATCATAAAAATGGGATGATTTGATATATTCTAACAGGCTTGGGAGATTAACCCTATAGGTTTAATACACGACAAGGAATCAGATTTCCCATAGGGTTGTACGCAAACTATTGACATTCCTCTCCCATATATAACACGCAAAATTAGGCATTTTATTACATTGCTTGTGATTTTATATGATAATGTTATAATAGTCGAAGAAGGTCATAAAATCATATTTAAAACGACGCCCCAAAAAAAAAAAAAAAATTGACCCACCGGGAATCGAACGTGGGTCACCGGAATGGGAGGCAAGTGCTATGACCACAATACCAAAAGAATCTACATAGACATTACACGTAAACGGAAAATCGGATTCTCAAATCACGATTTGTAGTTAAAATATCACCATGATCCCAACATCTGATTAAAAATAAATGTCACCTTCCGTGTACAGGATTTTCTCAGCTACAACATATCCGAATCTGGAAAAATCATATGGAAATAATCGAGATATTGCTCTAACAAGATTGGAATGTAGAATTACGATTTCAGAAAAAAGACACCTCCTATAGGCATAACACGCAAATCAAGAAAATTCTGACATGTCGCCTTTAATTGAAATTTTCACTATGATGACGTCATCAAAATGAAAAATTGTGGGACTATTCTTGTAGGAAATTGTCTTAGCTACAACATATCAAAATTTGGAAGAAAATCGATCAATATTTACAGAGATACATACAATCAATTGTCCATAAATATGCTGACGTCATAATATGCAAATTCGTATTTTGAGTTCCAAGGCCAATATGATAATGTCACGATAAACTTAAAGGCCAAATGAGACATGAAATCATATTTCCAATCCAAATATGAAGAAAAAAAATTGGGGGTCCCCGTGCATCCCAAAGAGCTATAATGGATTTTGTATAGGCATGTTTTTGCCCATATATGCTATGTATTACAAGAGTTCGCGCGCACGGACATGTTTTTGAACGGACGCTCATTCCGTTATTAATGGTCATAAAAGATAAACATGGTATCAAATTGTTCAGAAAAAATGAGAAATATCATGTCAAAAAAAAATAGGAGGAATTATTTTGCGTTCGCCGGCCGTCATGAACGAAAACGCGCGCGCATTCGCGTGCGCGCGTTTTTTTGCGAAATGCTTAAAATGGCCTGAAACGTACTCTAATTTGATTAAAAAGTGATTTTAAGCATTTTGAAATTTTGCGCGCGTATTTTGACCTGAAATTGACCGGACAGATATTGAACTTGATCATGATAAATATGAATGATAAATGATTTTCCGTTATGAAGATATGACAAAAACTTGAAGGTAAACAAAAAAACCATAAAATGGCGCGTGGATGACGTGGATGACCTTGAAAAGGTTGCTGTCACGTCTTATGACAATGACCTATGACTGTGCCAAAAATTGAAAGAAATTGGCTGAACCGATTTTGAGAAATCACTTACACACACAAAAAGTGCGTATAAATAAAAATAAAGAAAGACTAGAAATTTAATTCGTCATGAGGACGATTTAGGTGGTCTGTCTTCAATTCTTATGATCATGCTCATCTATAATTCAATGATCCAATATAATGATGTTAATGTAAAATGATGTATTAAGATATGAATTGATGAATGAAGTACTGATGAACTGATGAACTGATAGATTGAACTGTGACCTGAACTGAAGTGATAACTTAACTGATGAACAAAATATTGAGAAATGATTATGATCAAAATCATGATCATAATGAAATTTAATGAAAATATAGGTATAGAGAAGGAGAGAGGGAGACGGGTTATAGTCATGGAAGGAGAGAGGATAGTATAAGGAAACATGGTAGGGGTGAAATAAGAATACAAAGGGCAAAATGAAGAGCTAGAGGAAATTAAAGAAAATTACAAGTGATATCGGAGGGAGAACGAGAACCAGAGGCGGGAAAGGGAGAGGGTGAGTGAGTATACAATGAGAGGCAGAGACAGGGGGAGGCAGAGCAAGAGAGGGAGACAGAGATAGGGAGAGAGTGAAAGAGTAGAGAGAGAGAGATGCAAAGACAGAGCAAGAGAAGGATAGGGGCAGATCAAGGGAGGGGAAGGGAAGCAGAGCAAGAGAGAGGAGAGAGAGCAAGAGAAAGAGATGCAATGGAGAACGATGCATTTAATATTTCCAGCATAAATAGAATTGAATATTTACTATATTATAAAGAGAGAAATTATAGACATGTAAACATTTCCATGTCCGTGGGGGACACGTAAACATTGCATATACCTGGGCTGAATAACTGGAAAGTATAAACGTCTGGGAAGGAGACTAACATCATAAAAATGGGATGATTTGATATATTCCATTAACAGACTTATGAGATTAACCCTATAGGTTTAATACACGACAAGGAATCAGATTTCCCATGGAGTTGTACGCAAACTATTGACATTCCTCTCCCATAGATATAACACGCAAAATTAGGCATTTTATTACATTGTTTGTGATTTTATATGATAATATGTTATAATAGTCAAAGAAGATTTAAAAAAAAAACAAATCTAAAACGACGGCCGGCCAAAAAAAAAAATCTGACCCATCGGGAATCGAACGTGGGCCACCTGAATGGGAGGCAAGTGCTATGACCACTATACCAAAATAATCCACATACACATTACACGTGAACGGAAAATGGAATTCTCAAATCCCACTTTGCAAGTGTAATATGAGCATGATCCCGGCATCTGATCGAAAAATAAAGGGCACATTAGT
This sequence comes from Mesocentrotus franciscanus, assembly GCA_037976565.1. Classification (NCBI taxonomy): domain Eukaryota; kingdom Metazoa; phylum Echinodermata; class Echinoidea; order Camarodonta; family Strongylocentrotidae; genus Mesocentrotus; species Mesocentrotus franciscanus. The sequence goes on along the minus strand of CP137682.1, from coordinate 433,044 downwards.
GATAGCTTATTGTCTCAGCTACAACATACTCTAAGCTCAGCGAAAACGAATATAAGATATTGCTCGTGAAAGACGGGAACGTAGAATCCAGTTTTGAAAAAAAAGTCATGTCCCTTAGAGAATACACGCAAAATGTGAAAAATTGACGACAGACCACCTAAAAATTATGACGAAATCAATAGGTGGTCTGTCTATGACAGACCACCTAATAAAACATTAAAAATCTGACTAAGAGGTTGTCTGTTTTTCTAAACAAAATCTAGATCGAATACCAAAATTAATGGAGCCCTCTTATTTCAAGAAAAACTACTGGTAGAATGCACGGAAAGTACTGTTACAAAGTGTTCATAAGAGTACTGCATTAAAATTGGCAACCATATACAGGTAGGCTAGTCTTAAGGTCCAACCATGACAAAGACACACAGAGCAACACTATCAGGAACAAGTCCTAGTACCACGTTGAATAATTCCCTTTTATCATGCAATAGACCTATAATAACTTTCACAGTAAAGACACTTTGAATTTTTAGAGCATAATCTCAAGTACTACATTGATTGGTTCTTCTTTATTTACATACAGCAGCCTGCACTATTGATGTGGAATTTCTAGCTGTTTAAACTTTAAAGGGGAATTGGGTTCTGGTCACTCATGCGATTACATTGTGAAAGAAACGGTGTGGAATCGATCAGAAAAAGTTGATCATGTAGCATATACATATAAGTATTGGTGTGTACTGCAAGGTTCTGGAGTCATCAAAATGATAAGAAATTTGGCCCAGTCTTGGTAAAGTAACAAGCACTGTACACAGAAAGATGTATATGGGAATACACAAACATTTGGCATAAAAATCGGGCCTCATTTTTAAGCTGTTACTTGTTATATTTAGAATATGAAGGCATTTGTAGAGCCATGCTTTTCAGGGAACATTTTTTTCTCTGATGTTCTTCCACACTTGCATAAGAACTATGATCCATGCTCACAATTGAGTTTTCCCCTCTCCCCAGAACTAAACTTTCTCTTTAACTCATGTACACACTTTCACTCATATAAGCCATTTAAAACTACGTATTCCTTGAATGCTTGAGCACCTTTCCATGGTAGCTCTGCTAAAGCCGGAGTAATAATATGATTGCAGGGCCCTCAGGAAGTACAGTATGAAATTGACTGATGAGGCTACCCTGGGTAAACAAGACATATTGTTTTTATTATTATTATTATTATTATTATCATTACTATCATCATTATTAAAATATATTATTATCAAACATAATTTCTATATCATACATTCCTACATAAATAACATACATAATATAGAAACATAAGATGCATCAAGTGTATCAGGCTGGTATCACAATAAAACAGTTTACATGATAGGAAAGTAGAGGTGTCGTGGCCTAGTGGATATGTCATCGGACTGTGGATTAAATGATTCATGGTTCAAGTCCCATCACAACACTAATGTTCTTTGGCAAGATATTTATTTACAATTGCCACTCTCCACCCCGGTGAAGTAAATGGGTACCCGTACTACCCGAAATGACAAAATTCCTTGAATGCTTTAGCACCTTATTATGGCTGCTCAGCTACAGCCAGTGTAATAATATTGTACTTTGTACATGTATTAAGCACAGTAGAGAATATTCATATAGTAGCTGTGCTATATAAGTGCACCTAATGCTGTTTTATACTAACACCTCAAGAATCTGCTTCTAAATGTGGACTCTGATCGATCAGAGTACTCGAAACCCTCATCATCATGCATCATCATCATCGGAATATTCATCAGAGTCCAAGGACTCGAAATCCTCCTCATCATCAGAATACTTATCAGAGTCACAGTACTCAGATCCGTCCTCATTATCATAAGAATATAAATCAGAGTCCAAGGACTCAAATCCCCCTCCTCATCATCTGAATATTCATCAGAGTCAGAGTACTTGAAACCCTCCTCGTCATCATAATCAATGTTAGCTGGACTCACTTGGTACGTTATTGGAAAGAGCTCTGAGTAAGGCTCAAGTTCTCCTCTGACAATTACAGATAGATGTGTTGGTAGTATGGCCTCGTGCGGGATCTTGTGACGAAGGATTGTTCTTGCTGCTATTTCTTCCAATCTCAAGACTTCCGTTGGTGGTGATATAATGGTCATCAGCTTTTTATTCTCTGGTGCATCTGGATTGAAAAACATTGTATCCCGGAGCATCTCTCTCACAGTCTCGCCATCACGGTTGCGAGCATCAAGATCACATCCATTGCGGACTAGGATAAGAGAGGTGTCTCTGATGAATATTGGATCAGCATACGAGACAACATCAAGTAAGGAGTGCAACATTGATTTCCCTTTGTCACTGATTTGTGATGCACCTTCACACTGTACTACCGTTGAAATGAGACGCTTCACACGGTTCTCTTTTATTCTGCCCTTGTTATTGGAGTCCCAGAATAACTCGTCCATCTTATCTAAGATGAGGTGAGTCACTGATGGGGTATTTCTTCCACATCTTCTTCGCACGATGCGTATCATCCTTTCACCAAATTGAAGTAGCGATTCAAACATCTCCTTTGATCTGCAGAAATCATACAGAGCAAGATTGTACAGGAGAGACCCAAGATCATCTAGCAACTTCTTATTGGCCTTGTGTAGACGGGTCTTTGAGACTTCACTGAATTCTTGTAGGCACAGATCCAGCAACTTGTAGCACTCTTTAACAATGTCTGGATGAGGATCTGGAGATACTAAATGGATGCCACCCAGTATCGTCTCAAGGACAATCCCCGGCCTGACTTTGGATTGTATTTCCCACTGCATTGCTTCTCTAAAGATCAGAGAAGCTTCTGTACGCTTGTTTTTTCTTTTCCCATAGAAGAATAAGCCATCGCGCCCATGTTTTAGAAGTCTAGGAAAGAGGTATGTGTTCTTCATTTTCTCTGGTAATACTCTATCTGCAACTAGGAAACACTGGATCCTTTCAGCCCAAGGATCCCATTTGAGTTGTTTCCAGTCTCTTGGAGTCTTGCATGCCTTTGTTGTGAAAAGAGAGAAGTGGGCAGCTATCTCTGACTTTTCTTGATCTGTGGGCAATGTTATACCACTGCCCTCACGAATAGACAATGCTCTGCAAAGATATTTATACGGAGTCACATCAGCATCACCAGTGCAATCATACGAGTCAACCAGATTATCCAGAGCAAATGCCACTCCAAAGATATCGCAAGCTCTCGCCTTCTCTTCATCAGACAACTTTAGCCTACAGGTACTCTGGACGAAGAAGTCAACAACATGATGGAGTTTGTGAACTGCTGCCAGGCAGGGGGGATCCAATCCATCTGAATTACACTGCAGAGTTGCTCCGTGGCTAATAAGAAGCCTTAGAATACCGATTCTGTTTTCGATTTCGTAAGATTCAAGACGAACAGAATAATTACAGATATTTCCACGTAAGCAACCACAATGGTTCTTCAAGCAGGCATAGTGCAGTGGCGTGTTTCCCCCTTTAGTGCTTCTGGCATTAGGGTCAGCTCCGCAATCGAGCAAAAAGATGACCATATCCTTGCAACCTTTGGCACAAGCTATCATCAATGGTGACCATCCAAGCTGATTTCGAGCATTAACATTCACCTTGTGAGTTGCAAGGAGTGACTTGATGTCATTGACATTCCGTACGGTACCCTTCTCCATCCTGGAAGCCAAGTTGATGCGGGTTCGCTGGTCCTTGCAGACTGCTGCCATAATTGCATTGGTGAGGGATTACCAGACCGAAGCAATCTGTACAGGGAAGGGAACACAATACATAGAAATGTATAACAAAAGAGTTGTGAAATAAAGGCAGTTGAAAACAGTGTATCAGAGTCAGTAACACTTTCCAAAAGAGATTTAGGAAAGTGGGATAATATATTACAACACATCATTTTAAAATCATCAAATATTCTTATTACATTCTTGTTTATACATCATGAACTGTCTTTGTTGCAGTCTTCTCCCATAATTGGTGTAATAGCTACTTATCATAGTGTTTCCTCTTTGCTTCTTCCTCTCTCTCTCTCTCTCTTCCAGTTTCAGTAACATCCCCCCTCCCTGCTTTCTCAATATTTCTTTCTCTCACTTTCTACCAACAGCTTTCTCTCCCTCTCTCCTAACATCTTTATCTCCCTTTTTCTCTAAACTGTATCAATCCTTCCCCTCACTCTTTATCTCTCTGTCTCACACACACCATACACACTAAAAGAGAATGTCCACCCTGATATCAAGTTGCAATGAAACACAAATTGGCAACTCTGTGACATATCTTGGGAGGTTCCCTACTACTTGCTCTGTAATATAAAACAAAAATCTGAAAATTTCAATTTCCCTAAAGAATTTTTAAAATCAAACATGGAGTCATAAACCATTAATACAATTATTGCACAGATGTTTCTATACAACCCCTATATGACATAAATCTATTCCATCATCAATAACTAAGAAAAGTAAAGTATATGAAATGCATGTGCAGAGCAAATTGGAGAGGACCTTACAAGATATGTAACAGTGTTCCCAATTTGTGTTTCTCTGACGACAACTTTGAGAATTCATAACGTAATAATTTTATTGGATTTTGCCAAAACTTTCATTGACCTGCTCCTCTGAATTTGTTTGCTTCTATTAAAACCAAATTGAAAGATTAAACGAGAACTCGTTTGAGATTTAATCTCAATTATATAAGTAATAAAAATGAGGGTTTACGTTAAATGAGACCCCGTCAGTGCGCATGCGCTAAACAGCAATATTCGTAGATAGCCGAGGATGTGCCTACTGAACCAAGCAGAAAGATAACGAGAACTGTAATTAATAACCATACCCAGCACTAGGGAGGGTAAGGGAGGGACGTAAACCCTCATTTTTATTACTTATATAATTGAGATTAAATCTCAAACGAGTTCTCGTTTAATCTTTCAATTATACTACGTAATGCCATTTCGGGATTACGTTAAATGAGATTTTGAAGCTCAGTAGGCCATCCGAACCAGTGCTCAACACAATAATAAACATTATTGAGAGAAAAGCAAGATAAACATGCTGCTACAAAGGTAAACCAGCTGACCTTATAATACGATGCCAAACCTAGGACATCCTTTAGGACGTCATGATTGCACCTGTGAAGTTAACGTTCCTGTTCTCCACTGGTTTCATGTAAAAAGTTCGAAACATCCGTTCAGAAGACCAGCCCGCCTGGGCTAGTATATGCTTGATAGGCAGATTTGTACTGTTTGCCGCCGAAGTTGAAGCAGCTCGGGTAGAATGAGCTTTGTAGATGTCTGTGTCAATCCCTGCCAAGGTCAACGTTTCCTTCACCCATCTGGCGATGGTCTGCGTAGTAACGCGTTTGTGCGGTTTCTTAAAGCCGATGAACAGATAGCGTTCCTGTCCCCTGACGCTCTCCGTTCTGCGCAAGTAGTGCCGCAAGTAGTTAAGTACACATAACCTCCTGTCTGGTGGATATGCCTTCATTTTCAAGTTGAAGTTCACATTTCCCGGTTTCGTTTGCTTTAGGAGGTCCTTAAAAATGAACAGAACTTCGCTGCCCTTGATTTTCATGTAGTCAAGATGCAAGCTGTGCAGTGACTGGACCCGCTGGGCCGATATCAGAGCCATAAGTGTGCAAAGTTTCATAGTCAAAGTTTTTAGTGTGAGCGAATTCGCTGGTGCCCACTTCCGTAGATAATTAAGCACTATGTTCACATCCCAAATCTCCTTATATCTTGGCGCTGGAGGGCGCAACTGGAATGCTCCTTTACAAAAACGACTAATAAGAGGATGAGTTCCAACTGTACATGACGAATCCTCAAGTACTAGGAATGCAGACAAAGCGCTGCGTGCAGAATTTATAACACTATAACTAGCTCTTTCTCTTTCAAAGAGTTCTGACAAAAATCAATTACATCATTGGATCTCGCCTGGAGATAGTTCAAGCCTTTCTTATGGCAGTATGCCTTCCATTTCCTTATGTAAACGGCATAGTTCTTTGTCGTTGATGCTCGCCACGATGCTGCTATTACATTGATAGCTCTTGTACTCAAACCTTTACTTTCTAGGGGTTGGCGCAGCACCTGCAACAAAGCAAATCAAGTTGATTATTAAGCGGGTGTGGCTCATTTGTAATAGGCTGTGCTAGTAAGTTTGGCCTTCTAGCTATGAACATGGGCTCCCCAATAATCATACTCTTCAAAAGGGGAACCATGGTTGGGTAGGCCAGTTTGGAACTAAGAGTAGGCCTGTTGCATCATCGCATTTAATCTTTTGTAAGCATTTTGCGATGAGGCAGAAGGGTGGGAAAGCGTAGAAACTTAATGGTTTCCAGTCGATTGTGAAAGCATCAACTGTTTCAGCTCCAGGGTCAGGCAGCCATGAGACGTATCTGTCGACTTGCTTATTTAATCTCGATGCAAATAGGTCTATTTCTGGGAAACCAAATCGCTGAGCAATTTCTTTGAATGCATCTGTATTTAGCATCCACTCTGTCTTGTGGTTAAAGTGTCTAGACATGTGGTCTGCCTCTGTGTTTAGTTTCCCTGGTAAATGGGCAGCTGATAGCCATATGTTCCTACTCATGCACCATTTCCAAATGTGTTTGGCTGCCTCATTGCAATCTGCGGACTTGCAGCCCCCCATATTGTTAATGTATGATACTGCGGTTACATTATCAACACGGAGTAGTACATGCACATTTTCCACATCAGCACAGAAGGATTGAACGCCAAACCGGCAGCGACCATTTCAAGGTAGTTTATGCCATAATGTCTTGCTTTGTGCAATTCTATTTCATTCCATCTACCACCTGTGCATGATTGGAGGTTAGTAGCACCCCAGCCAGCCCCACTGGCGTCCGTGCGCAACTCAAGGTCTGGTTTCGGTCTTCTTATTGGAGCGAATGAAGACGTTACATGTTCAACCCACCATTGAAGTTCACCCTTGGCTTCTTTTGAAAGTGTCATTTTCCTATCGAAATGACCTCTGTTTGCTTTTAGTGCTGCAATTTTGTCTCCCTCTAAAGTACGATAGAAGAGAGGGCCATATTGGACTGCTGGGAAAGTTGAAACGATCTTCCCAATAACCCTGGCAACGTGCCTTATTGAGGGCTCCTTAGTGTCAATAAGCTCTTGACAGAGGCGTTCGACTTCGAGCGCCTTGCTTTCTGGAAGCCTAATTTGCATAGTATTTGTATTCAGAACAAAGCCAAGAACGTTATCTCTTTGGTGGGGGTAAGTACCGATTTTTCAGGGTGAATAATGAACCCGAGTTGTGCAAGGATGTCAGTGGTAGCCTTAACAGCTGCTATGAGCTTTTCTTCATTTTCTGCAATGAGGATTGTGTCATCCAAATATCCTACCACAATGTGACCAGCTTGTCTAAGCTTAGAAAAACTGGCTTTAGTAATTTTGTGAATAGCCTTGGTGCTGTACTGAGACCATTGGGCAGTGCTTTGAATTGCCAACATTGACCATTGACAATAAATTTGAGGTATTTCCTATCCTCTTGGTGGATCGGTACTGTATAATATGCATCTCTGAGGTCGGCCGAGGCTAGAAAATTGTCAGGGATACAAGATCCAGCACAGTGTGGATATTATCCATTTTAAAATGCTGATACATCATGCATTTATTCAATTCTGAAAGATCGAGGATTAGACGTACACCTCCATTCTTTTTGGCGTAGTAAAAATATTAGAAATGAATTCACCCTCTTCATGTACACAGGGCTCAATAACATCTTTACGATGGAGGCTAGTAATTTCTTCTTGAATGCGCTTAGCGTCCGGGACGCTCCGTTTATAGCGTTTAGCCTTTAAATCAGGCAAGTCTTTAATTTTTTCTACATCAAACTCGATCTTGTATCCCGTGACAGCCCTAATAACAATAGGGTCTGTTGTTAGCTCTTGCCAATTTTTCCTAAAATATCTCAGTCGACCACCCACTTGGGGAACACTACTACTAGTACTAGCATTAATAGTCATAATATTTTTGCTAAAAATGTGATTAGTGTGTGAGTCACTGACCTTGTCATGACTTGGTCTTGGGAGTTCTACTTTCTCCTCTGCTGGCCCGTGGGACCCCTCTGGGCACCTGGCGCTTGCATTTGTGGCTGGTTCGGAGCCTGAGACTGAGTGTACGGAGGTAGTCTGCCCCTCCTGTTCTGTCTGTACCCTAAAAAAGGGCCACCCTGCGATCCTGACATTGGCCTGCTATACCCATGGGATTGGCTCTGTGAGCCCCAGCGGTGCCCCGGTGCATTGTAGCCGCGTCCCCGATAGGGATGCGAAGCAAAGCGGTGTTTGAATTTGTCCCTCATCACACCGGCCGCTGCCAGTTGCTGATCTTTGAGATCCTTCACCTGCTTGCCAAGATCATCACCGAACAAAAGTCTAGTAGCTGGCAGAGTAGGTTTGCACAGATGCGTAAACCTTGCATTCAAGTCAGGCTTTATGAGCTCTTTCCGCAGGCAGTTCAGTTCAAAGTTAGCGTTGCAAATCAACGCCAAAGCATCTTGCTGTGTATCAGTTATACCGCCCGTAGAAACGGAGCGGGTAAATGCATTGATGCCATGAGTGAGTGATTTTGAACTCGCTGTAACTTCAAGTCACGGCTTTTTGTCATCGGAGGTAGATTGTCCCATATTGCAGGGTTCACCTTTGGTGCCTCTATAATCTGACAATTGCTCGGAGCTGGGTATTTAGCAGAAACTTCATCAAGAACTTTCCCCTCCAATTGATGTGTCATGAGATATGAAGTAGATTGGGCTATCTCCTCCTCAATAGGATCTCCGATATCCGACACCATCGCAAATTTTGCGGCGATCGAGGAATGACAAAGTTATCAGGTTGAGGCATGTCTGTGTCAAAATTCTCTTCCTCCGAGCCGGCGCCCGCTTCAGCATCCGCGGGTGAACCGTAAAATCCATGAGCCCGGTGGGCACAAAGTCTTCCCCGCCGGTAGCCCCGGTGGAGCCGCGAGACGAAGACGGGCATAAGCTGCCGGTGACAGCCGTATCATTAGCAGCGGGCAACGCCTCAACCACTCGCGCGAGAAGCGCTTCCATTTTATCAAGTCTGCTATTGAAAGTAGAAAATGGAATCGTTGAATTCACTTTCTGATTCCCCGTCTCGCTCATTGCCTTTGGCTCTGAGTCCGACTTTGTTTTACTTTTAGCTTTCCCCGGCCCACTCTTGCTGACTTTGCCAGCCGTGACTTTGCCACTGGAGTTGGGTAATTTTTTCTTTCCGTCGGAGCCCGTGGCTCCCGCGCTACCAGGCGGTGCCTGGGGTGGAAGCGCGGACGGAGGACATTCAGCGGTGCTGCTATCCATTTGAGACGATACAATTCTATCGTAAAAATATCACTTCAGAAGGGCGTGATTTATAAAAATAAGCGTCTCAAAGTTATCAGTAAAAGTCAAGCATGAAACTAATAACGTTTCTTACCTTAGAAATTCGGGGATTGCGTGGATAATAATATCTAATTTCTTGAGCCAGAAAGGTGTCCTTTCGCTCAAATAACACGCGACTGACGAAATTGCTGTTTAGCGCATGCGCACTGACGGGGTCTCATTTAACGTAATCCCGAAATGGCATTACGTAGTATAATTACTAAATTATCAGGGTAGACTTCCCTTCTTATCTATTCTTATCTCTCCGGTTGCCAGTTCACTTACATTTTCACATTGGTTCCTCTCATAATCTCCCACTCAGGCAATAACACATTTACTTGTATTTGGTGCCAGAAAGGCATTAAAGGTAGTGCAAAGTTTTGGGAAATTTTGAAGATTGGATGGAAAGTAATTCTTTACAATTTTGATATATTTTGAAGCCCCTGAGGATGTATTATAAGCACTAGAAAATTAAGCCCCTAAAACAGTTCTGCTTTCGAGAAATTGAATAATAAAAAAATTGCCGGTGCTCCCGGTAAATTTCAAATATTTCAAATAGCGCCTAAGGCCATTCCATGGGACCATGAAAAGCTCAGAATATGCAGTTCTGATATATAATTTCCTAACGGAAATAGCAAATCGGTCGAGTGTAGTCAAGAAACCTTGTTTTAAAGCTAGAGTAATATCAGTCTTGAGAGGGAGCTATACAACATAAAGAGTTTATTATTTACAATTTCATCACTTTAGACTTGATTTCAACCGCGACAACGTTTATTGAATACCGGTATTGTAAAATCGCACATGCTTCCAATATGTTCATTTGAACCAAATTCATGACCCCATACCAAAACTTTGTACCGGTATTACCTTTAACCCATTGTAAAATGTTAAGAGTTTTACGTATACAGTCAACTCACTCTTTCGGTTTTTTTGTATGTGGATCTTTGAACTGTGTTTTAGAAGGCCCATGAGAATGAATACCGAGCATCTCCAGAAAAGAGGAAAACTCACATTTGAAAGAAAAAAGAAGCGACCATTTCCCCCCAATTTTGTGGGGCTACTTGTCACATGGACCTTCGTTCAACTGGGCTGTAGTCGAAAGACGCATCAAGAAATACATAATTTCACCAATATCCCTGACCCTTCTTCAACGATGGGTAGTACTGCTGATACACACTAAAGTGTCTATCGGTATTGTAAGGATTCACAAAGTAATACACACGTTCAGTACGTCGTGGATGTGCTTTAAAAGTGTAACAACTTTAATACGATCACAAAGAATTTCGAGAAAAAGACTTAAGGGCATTTCCTTTCAATATTGCATTGCCTATTATCATCTTTGGATATATTCATATGTGTCAATGTCAAGGTCAAGGTCACAAATTTCAATACATGATGCACAAGGCTTTCGAAATTGTCAAAATGTTTTGTTTTTTTTCACCCCCCCCTTTTTTTTCTTCTTCTTCTTCATACATGTAAGTCTTGGCAATTGTGTAATACATGTACCTGTAGTATGTTAATCACTGATTGTTCAAACAAATTCCAGGAAAACTCTTATATCGATTGTAATAGTATAAATTCATTATATAATTGATTTGTTAAGTTGTACCAAAAATACTTTGTTTAGCTGTATGTAAGGGGTTAGGCTCGACTAGCACATGTGCTATTATCTGGCCCCTTTTACCAACTAATTGTTTCTCTTCTTTTATATATACAATTTAAACACATTGTATGAAATGTATTACTGTATTGCTGTTGGTAAATAAAATCAATCAAAAAAATCTGAAGGAAGATACAATAACAGATATTCTTTTCCATGAAATACAATTTTAAGTGCTTTTAATATAAAGTAATACTATAAATGCTTTCGTTCGCACCAGTGAATAAACATGCACTACCGTACTTGACATGGTTGAAAACCAGAAAATCTATCCCTGTATCTGTATGCAGGTTTCAATATTCAAAAGTGTTTAAAGTAAATATTCCAGATTTTGACACTCTGCAAAATTTCTGAAAATAAGTTGTTTATCAAAACAGATAATTTCAAAATGTAAAAAGAACATAACATAAAGCATGCAGGCTGTTATGAATCTTACAATAATAATCTGTTGACAAAAGTACATGTATACAACTCTGAATGGCAAATATTCAGATTATTCAGGGCCACTTGATAGATATTTCTCATGAAATAAACAGCTAAATATGACTAATAACTATTTGTAAGTATCAGCATCCTTCCTGACAAAAAATATAAATACAGGCTTTGAATTTTGAACAAAATAATAAAGTGTGTAGTTCGGCTAAAAATGTGTGTGTGTTCACTAATACACATAACTAACAAAAAACAAGTCTTAAAGGGTAGGTCCACTCCAAAAATAATTCGCTTTCAATAGATGCAGAAAAAAAGAGAAACAGAGCAAAAAAAATTTGAGTAAAATCGGATAACTAATAAGGAAGTTACGAATTTTGTTAAAAGTATGAAAAACTATGGAACTTATGGGGCGTTGCAAGAAAGTTGCAATCAATTGCAAATCTCCAGAATCAAGCGCAAGTCTTGCGATTAATTGCAAATTTGCAATTGATCGCAACTCAACATTCTTGCATCGCCCCATTAGTAAGAGAGAGAGAGAAAGAGAGGGGGGAGAATAAAAGCTAGATCTAGTTAATTTCACTGAATTGTCAAAAACTTAAATCCTAACAAAATCCAAGGAAATTTAGGAGACTATTTGGGTGTTGCAAGAAAGTTGAGTTGCAATCGATTGCAAATATCAGTTGCAAATTTTGCAAATTGCAATCAATCGCAAATTGCAATCAATCGCAACTTGCAATCAATCGCAACTTGCAATCAATTGCAACTTTCTTGCAACGCCCCATAAGTCTTATTAAGTTCAAGCATGACAAAGACACCGAGAGCAACACTATCAGGAACAAGTCCTAGTAACACGTTAAATGATTCCCTTTATGATACCTTCCACAGTAAAGACGCTTTGAATTTTTAGAGCGTAATCTCAAGTCCTACAATGATTGGTCCTTCTTTATTTACATACATGCACAGCAGCCTGCACTTGATTTAGCTATATTCTTGTGGGATTTCCTATCAAACTCATGCAAGCCATTTAAAACTACATGTACATTTGTAATTACCAGTACAAAATTCACATAATCATTCCTTGAATGCTTGAGCACCTCTCCATAGTAGCTCCGCTAAAGCAGGAGTGATGATATAATTGCAGGGCCCTCAGGGAGAACAGTATGAATACTGATGTGGATGCCCTGGGTAAACAAGACATATTGTTGTTGTTATTATTATTATTATGATTAAAACATATTATTAAACATAATTTCTATATTATACATTCGTACATAAATAACACACATACATGTAATAGAAACATATGATATATCAAGTGTGTCAGGCTGGTATCACAATAAAACAGTTTACAACTTTACATGATAGGAAAGTAGAGGTGTCGTGGCCTAGAGGATATGTCATCGGACTGTGGATTAAATGTTCCATGGTTCAAGTCCCACTGCAGCACTAATGTCCTTTGGCAAGACATTTATCTACATTTGCCACTCTCCACCCTGGTGAAGTTAGTGGGTACCAGGTAGGAAGAAATTCCTTGAATGCTTCAGCACCTTATTATGGATGCTCAGCTACAGCCAGTGTAATACTATTATACTTTGTACATGTATTAAGCGCAGTAGAGAACATTCATATAGTAGCTGCCCTATATAACTGGACCTAATGCTGTTTCATACTAACACCTCAAGAATCTGCTTCTAATTCTGAACTTAAGTTCTCTGATCGCTCAGAGTACTCGAAACCCTCATCATTATCATCGGAATATTCATCAGAATCCCAAGGACTCAAAATCCTCCTCATCATCATCAGAATATTCATCAGAGTCAGAGGACTCGAAACCCTCCTCCGTTGTTGGAAAGAGCTCTGAGTAAGGCTCAAGTTCTCCTCTGACAATTACAGATAGATGTCTTGGTAGTATGCCCTCATGCCGGATCTTGTGACGAAGGATTGTTCTTGCTGCTATTTCTTCCAATCTCAAGACTTCCGTTGCTGGTGAGATAATGGTCATCAGCTCTTTATTCTCTGGTGCATCTGGATTGAAAAACATTGTATCCTGGAGCATCTCTCTCACAGTCTCGCCATCACGGTTGCGAGCATCAAGATCACATCCATTGCGGACTAGGATAAGAGAGGTGTCTCTGATGAATATTGGATCAGCATACGAGACAACATCAAGTAAGGAGTGCAACATTGATTTCCCTTTGTCACTGATTTGTGATGCACCTTCACACTGTACTACTGTTGAAATGAGACGCTTCACACGGTTCTCTTTCATTCTGCCCTTGTTTTTGGAGTCCCGGAATAACTCGTCAATCTTATCTAAGATAAGGTGAGTGACTGATGGGGTATTTCTTCCACATCTTCTTCGTACAATGCGTATCATCTTTTCACCACATTGAAGTAGCAATTCAAACATCTCCTTTGATCTGGAGAAATCATACAGACCAAAACTGAACAAGATAGACCCAAAATCATACAGAGCAAGATTGTACAAGAAAGACCCAAGATCCTCTAGCGACATCTTATCGGCCTTGTAAAGACCGTTTGTGATTTCACTGAATTCTTGAAGACACAGATCCAGCAACTTGTAGCACTCTTTAACAATGTCTAGATCTGGAGATGTAAAAATGAAGCCACCCAGTATCGCCTTAAGGACTCTTCCCGACCCGACTTTGGATTGCATTTCCCACTGCATTGCTTCTCTTAAGATCATAGAAGTTTCTGTACGCTTGTTTTCTCTTTTCCCATCACAGAATAAGACATCACTCCCATGGTTTACAAGTCTAGGAAAGAGGTATGTGTTCTTCATTTTCTCTGGTAATACTCTATCTGCAACTAGGAAACACTGGATCCTTACAGCCCAAGGATCCTGTTGGATTTGTTTCCAGTCTCTTGGAGTCTTGCATGCCTTTGTTGTGAAAAGAGAGAAGTGGGCAGCTATCTTTGACTTTTCTTGATCTGTGGGCAATGTTATACCACTGCCCTCACGAATAGACAATGCTCTGCAAAGATATTCATACGGAGTCACATCAGTATCACCAGTGCAATCATACGAGTCAACCAAATTACCCAGAGCACATGCCACTCCAAAGATATCGCAAGCTCTCGCCTTCTCTTCATCAGACAACTTTAGCCTACAGGTACTCTGGACGAAGAAGTCAACAACATGATGGAGTTTGTGAACTGCTGCCAGGCAGGGGGGATCTAATCCATCTGAATTACACTGAAGAGTTGTTCCGTGGCTGATAAGAAGCCTTAGAATACTGATTCTGTCTTTGATTTCGTAAGATTCAAGACGAACAGAATAATTACAGATATTTCCACGTAAGCAACCACAATGGTTATTCAAGCAGGCATAGTGCATAGGCGTGTTTCCCTTTAGTGCTTCTGGCATTGGGATCGGCTCGCGATCGAGCAAAAAGATGACCATATCCTTGCAACCTTTGGCACAAGCTATCATCAATGGCGACCATCCAAGCTGATTTCGAGCATTAACATTCACCTTGTGAGTTGCAAGGAGTAACTTGATGTCATTGACATTCCGTACGGTACCCTTCTCCATCCTGGAAGCCAAGTTGATGCGGGTTCGCTGGTCCTTGCAGACTGCAGCCATAATTGCATTGCTGAGGAATTACCAGACAGAAGCAATCTGTACAGGGAAGGGAACACAATACATAGAAATGTATAACAAAGGAGTTGTAAAATAAAGGCAGTTGGAAACAGTGTATCAGAGTCAGTAACACTTTCCAAAAGAGCTTTAGAGAAGTGGGATAATAGATTACAACACATAATTTTAAAATCATCAAATATTCTTATTTCATTCTTTTTTATACATCATGAATTGTCTTTCTTGCAGTCTCCTCCGATAATTGATTTAATAGCTACTTATCATCGTTTCCTCTTTGCTTCCTTTTCTTCCTCTCTCTCTCTCAGGTTGTGTTTATTGACCAAATTTTTGCCTAGAATCAGTGTTTTCAAACGTCTTTCAGGCAAATTTTTAAGGCGATAAATGCAAAGCCTTTTTCAAACGTCTTTAGATATGGGTATATTGTAACGCCGAAAAAAGTGGGTTTCAATTGTGACATACAGCCAGAATCACGTTTCTGAGACACGATAAACGCAAAGCTGTTTTGAACCCCACATACAAATCTGACCTTCCCATGCTAATCTGCTTCCCAGGTCAAACGGCGCAAAGCAGCTGCGCAGAGACAAGGCCTGTATTTTGAATCGTGAAGAGACGATAAACTCAACATCCTGAAAATCACGTTCGTATAGTGGGGTTCGATCTAGTGGCAAGACACGATAAACGCACCCTCTGTCTCTTTCAGTCTCAGTAACATCCCCCGCTTTCTCTCACTTTCTACCCACAGCTTTCTATCCCTCTCTCCTTTTCTCTAAAGTGTATCAACCCCTCTCCTCACTCTTTCTATCTCACACACACCCATACATATCCCAAAAACATACACAATTAAAGAGGATGTCCACCTTGATATCAAGTTGCAATCAATGAAAATTGGCAACACTGTGACATACTGTATCTTGGGAGGTTCCCTACCACTTGCTCTGTACAAAAAAACAAAAGAATCCGAACATTTCCAATTGCCCTAAAGAATTTGCAAAATCATACATAGACCATTAATATAATTATTGCACACATGTTTCTATACAACCCATATATGAAATAAATCTATTCCATCATCAATAACAAACAAAAAAAGAAATTTCATGAAATGTATGTACAAAGCAACTTGGAGAGGACCTTGAGCACAAGATACGTTACATTGCAGTGTTACCAATTTGTGTTTCACTGACAACTTTGAGAATTCATAACGTAATTATTTTAATTGGATTTTGCTCAAACTTTCATCGACCTGTTCCTCCAATTTTTCTGCTTCTATTAAAACCAAATTAATAAATTATCAGGGTAGACTTCCCCTTTAATCTATTCTTTTGTCTCTGCTTGCTAGTTCACTTACATTTTCACATTGGTTCCTCTCATAATCTCCCACTCAGGCAATAACACATTTACTTCTGTTTGGTGCCAGAAAAGGGATGTAAAATGATAAAGAGTCAACGTCCTTCTGGCTCTAAATAGCACGTCTCGGAGCATCATTATATATGTAGAGGACATCCAAACTGACCATATTAGTCCAAAGGATCGTATTTTGTTGGCTGCCTGCATAAAGGCCATTACTGCTATTGATAATACGTGTAAATATCTTGTATGGCTTTAGGCAGCTCCTTATGTTATATAAACAGTCAACTCACTCTTTTGGGGTTTTTTTTGTATGTGGATCTTTGAACTCTGTTATAAAAGGCCCATGAGATCGAATACTGAGCATCTCCAGAAAAGAGGAAAACTAAAAATTTAAAATAGAAAAGAAGAGACTACATGTATTTATCCCCAATCTTGTGGGCTACTTGTCACATGGACCTTCGTTCAACTGGGCTGTAGTCGAAAGACGTATCCAGAAATATATAATTTCACCAAAATCCATGACCCTTCTTCTATGATGGGTAGTACTGCGAATACGCACTGAAGTGTTTATCGCATGAATTCACAAAGTAATACACATGTACGTGTACATGCTTTAAAAGTTCCAACACATTTCATACGAACACAAAAACTTTCGAAAAAAGACTAATACAGGCATTTCCTTTCAATATTGCATTGCTTGTTATCATCTTTGGATATCTTCATATGTCAATGCCAAGGTCACACATTTCAATACGTGATGCACAAGGCTTTCGAAATTACCAAAATGTAGATTTTTTTTCTCAAAGTCTTGGCGACTGTGTTTCATGTAGTATGTAAATCATTGTTTGTTATTAAAAACAAATTCCTGGAAAACTCTTATATTAATTGTAATAGTAAATACATTATAATTGATTTGTTAAGTTTTCTAAACTGCTTTGTACCAAATTACTTTGTTTAGCTGTATAAGGGGTTATGCTCGACACATGTGCTATTATCTGGCCCCTTTTACCAACAGTTTCTCTTCTTGTATATATATGTAAACACATTGTATGAAATGTATTTGGTACTGTATTGCTGTTGGTAAATAAAATCAATCAAATCAATCAAAAACATCTGAAGGAAGATCCAATAACAGATATTCCTTTCCATGAAATACAATTTTAAGTGCTATTATTATAAAGTAATACTATAAATGCTTTCATTCGCACAAGTGAATAAACATGCACTACTTTTATACATAGTTGAAAATCAGAAAATCTATGTCTGTATCTGTATGCAGGCATCAATATTTAAATGTAGTTGAAGTAAATATTCCAGATTACGACACTCTGTGTGTGCAAAATTTCTGCAAATGGTTTGGTTATCAAAACAGATAATTTCAAAATGTTAAAAGAACATAACATTTAAGCATGCAGGCATTTATGAATCTTTCAATGATAATCCGGCATTGACAAAAGTACATGTATACAACTCTGAATGGCAAATAATAATATTCAGGTTATTCAAGGCTACTTGATACATATTTCTCATGAAATAAACAACTAAATATAGTGGAAACTCATCATGGTAAGGAGGTCCTTGGGACCGTGAAAATTACCTTGTTATATCAGGGTAAAGAAACAAAAGAATATAAAGAGCTGGGACCAGCAACATTACCTTGTTATAACAGATACCTCGCTATATCAGAGCTCTGTATAATGAGTTTCTACTGTATGACTAATAACTATTTGTACATGTAACTATTGTAAGTGTCAGCATCCTTCCAGACAAAAAATATAGATACAGGTAGTAGATACGAGCAGGGATGCCAACCTTTCAGAGCACAAATCAGTAATCATAAGGCTAAAAATCAGTAATTTGGAGACAAAATCAGTAATTTTCTGCGCAACGCAAATTTTTCTGCTGCTGGCGCGATAGCACAACAAGTTAAATAAAAGTAACATACCTGTTCATTAGTTGGTGTTACATGTGCATGTAACTCCATATTGAAAGTATTCTACTGAAAGACTGGATGAACTCACGACAAAATGTCTTGATATGTTACTATAGTCTTTGCAGCGTCCTTGCACATGTAAGTTCATAAGTTGGTGTCAACTCCATATTGAAAGTGTTCTGTTGAAAGCAAGCCTTAGATTAAGCAGCCAGGAGCAAGGGGCAATTTATTTTTAAAGTTGCCCCTTGCTCACGGGATTTACCAGAGCAAGGGGCAATTTCTTAAGAACAAGGGGCAATTTTCCAAAAACAGATAATCATAATGACAACCAATTAAATAAGTTAAATAAGTTCAAAGATACAATGTTAATTTCATAATGGCTTTAATGCGAATAGATCTACGATCAATTTAATAACTTTTAAATCTAGACTAAGTTAATGTGATCAACAGGAAAGATTGATTAAGTCTTTAAGAACATCAACTTGCATATTAAACAGTATTTTAAAGTAACTAAAATTAATGATGAGCAAATGAATAAATAAATCGTCAATTTCACGAACATCGAAAGTCAAAAGGACTTGGCAACTCTACTCCCAAATCGAAATCGCACCTCACACACAAACCTTCCGCCACACTCTCGGCAGAACATGAACGGTCTGTTAGTGTTACTGGGACTCGAATGCTTCGCGGTGGGAAGCTGGCCGGCTAGCTTTTTGCCAAAACAACGCTAGGTCGGCTGCTGGCAAAATGAAAGTAACTACGATCGAGAACATCGTAGGTGTTCTTAACTTGTCAATAAGAGAATTCTAAATTCTATTTGAGATGAAATAATAAACTAGACCTACAAACAAACCTTGACAGATCTCTAAAGACTATTTGAATGCTTGTTTATTTCTCCATTTGACGATTTGTTTTCTTGATCCTTCGAAACATTTGTACGTACGTACGTGCGTGCGCCACAGCACTATCTAGCTATTATATATCTAGCGATCGCGCGCATGAACGTACGTACGTGCGCTAGCCTATAGTAACAACAGGCGCATTTTCACTTCAAGTGCTAATTTTGAAAATCGGCAAAATCGGCAAAATCCGGGATTTATGGTATAAAAATCGTACCGCCCGTAATCGGCCGATTTCCCGTAGAAATTACGGGAAATCCGTACTAGTTGGCTTTGAATTTTGAACAAAATAATAAAATGCTTATATGGATCAGCTAAAAATGTGTGGGTGTACACCAATGCGCAAAATGAATTTAAAAAAAAAAAGTCTTAATCTTGATCATTTAATTATAACTTATTTTCATCACGGTGAAAACCTGCTCTAAGCTAGTGAACATACATGTACTGTACATGTGCAGAAATTCCAAACAGTATACATGTACCAGGCCTTAAATTTCAATATTTCTGTAGGGCACATTCCTATATTACAGCACAAATAGGAAGAATTGGAAAGGGCACACAAAATCTCCAAGGACAATGAGAGGGGCATTGAGGCCAATCAAAAGGGCATCCCAGGCCATGGCCTTGGTGGCCTTGGATTAATTTAAGCCCTGATGTACAACAGGAGAAATTCAATTTGCTTAAAGATAAGGACCAGTTCTGGTCATGCGATTGCATTGTGAAAGAAACGTTGTGGAATCGATCATAAAAGGTTGATCATCTAGCATATAAGTATGCGCGACACGTGCGCGATATCTATTTGGTCCAAATAGATATAATAATTTACCAAATATATTAATTAGTAGGCGGTTTCCCAGCAAAATTTGTATCATCACGTATTAGTCAAAACATATTCTTTCACATGATTGGTAATGAGAGCTTCAAATTCATTTTTTGAGAGGGGGGCATTTCCAAAACTGGTCTATACTGTACCTTTAACAGTAACAGGCTAACAAGCAGATACTGTAACTATTTCATGGACAGCAGGATATTTCTTTTGTAAAGGGGCACACATTTCAAATTGTCAGGAAAAAAAAGAATGGCAAGTAAAAATGCTGCCCTATATTAAAGGCAAGATATATTCAATCACCAACTTTAGGCAATACAAATCTTACACTACACTGTAGTTACAATGTATAGTCATCAAAATACATAGCATATTATATGTACACCTCAAAATATCAAAGTCCGAAAAAAATTAAGAGAGTAAGATCAAGTTGAACTTTTTGACCTACATGTACATTTTAGGCATAAAATCAAACAAAGAACAAAATAATCCCATGACGAAACAGTTTATACCGAGATTTAACTTGGTTTAACCTTGTTAAGACCGCCAATGCCTTCAAAGTGCATGGTTATTGCTCTTATTCTTATTTATGACATTTCTAGTGCCCTTTTAGAACCTAAAATTGCTATGAGGGTAATTTTAGACCCCAAAATGTGTGAATTTAGATTGAATACAATCATACCAATTCAGCTCCACTTTTAAAAAAATACGGTGACCTTTAATTAATTAATTAATAATAACAATACACGGGTCGGCTGGTTGTGCGTATTATAACCAACAAGAAAAAGCCAACAAAAACCCAATATTAGCAATGGCTGAAACAAAATGTATAATAAAAAATATAAATGTATACATATGTATATACATGTATGTATCGGCTGGTTCAAAATTACTGAATATTTGGGGGGCACCACAAATATTAGAAATGGTTATATTTATGGATATTTCAGCCATCTCTGAACAGATTTTGATCAAACAAAGATGATTTTGTCAATTTAATGGTATATTCTTTCAACTTTGACACTCAGTTTTTCATTATCTCACAAAAAATTATTTTGTGTAGCGCCCTCTGCAACAAAACTCGACTATCCCTTTAATGGTCAGAACTCTACAAATACAATCTCTCATCTTGGGCATATTTGTGCTTTTGTTCATTTATGGCTTTTCGATTACAAATATTTTCATTCTCATCTTGCTGACCAAAAAATATTACCTACTTTACACAATTTCTCTTGAGATAAATTTCCTCATCCAGAACTCAAGAAGTACATTTAAATTTGAAAAGAAAAGTCATGTTCTTAGTCTGCATCAGATTCAGTTGAGGAATCCAATTCAGAAGGATCTGGGGACAGCTTTTCGCCCTCTATTTTCTCACACAGGATATTCGGAAGCCTATCTCTGTAGGGTATCTTGTTGCAGAATATTGCTCTTGCAGCTAGTTCCTCAAGAGAAGTTGGTGTTGTAGGTTTCAATAACTCAGACAACTCTTTGTCATCCTCGTCAATATCCTCAAGGGAAGCATCATCAGTTGGACAACCATACCGTATTAAAACTTGAGAAACTGAAAGAATGAAGTCCATATCTCGGGCAACAGGTACAACTTCAAGAAGAGTTTTGAACAGAGATATGTCCAAGTCTGGGTTGAGACCATTGTAGTGGAGGAGTCTACAAATAGTGAATTTCAATCTATTTCTTGTTCTCTTGCTTTGCCAGCTGAACATATCTTCCCACATGTCTTCAGCCATATGATCAAAGAAGATTGCAGTGATTGATTTCTGTTGATCTGTACCCTGGCTTGTTTGTTCTGCAACCATCTTGTTTATGCAATTAACAATGCTGCCAACAAATGGAAGGCTTTTTACAAGGTATTTAGATTCAGACAGGTAATATGCGAGGTTGAATATAAGGTGTCCCATATGTTCAAGGATCTTGCCTATTTTTCCTGTGGACTGGATGTTACGGATTCTGAAAGCAGCAGCGTATATCTCTAACAGCTCAGGAATAAACCTCAGTGATTCTGGAGACTCATCATAACGCATTGTAGCATCATCTATCATCTCCATGACTGTGCCAAGCAGGTTTTCCTCCTTCATTTCCTCCTTTATGAGTGCCACAAGCATGTCATATCCATTTTCAGTATCTTTACCAGCGAACAATGCATCTTTAGCACAACCTGCCAAAGCATTCCAGAAATCGTATTCAACTTTAATATTGGCAGGTAGACACTGGAGACCAATGATGAAAGCTTTTGCCTTGACCTCAAACTCTTCACTTTCACTTGCCCTCTTCTTGTTCATCATTTCAATAAACCATGCATCAAGGTCAGAGTTGATATGGCAAGGTGTAACTTCACTATCCTCTGAAGAATGCAAAGATGCAGCAAGGTGAAATGATTTACAGACATCAATGGCATGGTACTTATCAAAAACTGCCTGTGAAACTCCCAACAGTTCATATGCCTTTACCTTGTCAGCGAGACGCATAGCAATCACACTGCTTGATGCAAAGAATTCCACCACATCTTTGAAACTGTTCAAAGCTGCTACGCAACATGGACTCGATCCATATTTATTCATCTTCAGTGTAGCCCCATAATTTGCAAGTTGTCCAACAATCTTGATGATGTCAAGAAGCTTCTCATTCGGGTAGTTTAGTTTCTCTCTACATTCCAGAGTTATGTTTTTCTCCCCTGAGCAGGCATAATGAAGTGCAGAATTACCATGGACTGTGCATGTCAGATTTGGGTCAGCTCCAGCTTCCAACAAGAAATTGACAATATCCTTCTGTCCGTTTCTGCAGGCAACCATCAAAGATGTTTGTCCTGTGTCGTTCGGTCTGTCCACGCCAGCAGAATCGCCTGAACAAGCAAGATATTGTTCCACAACAACCACATCTATTATATCTCCTTGATCAATGAGAGACACCAAATCAACATCATCTTTGATCCACTGATTGATCTTCTCCTTCTGAGTAGGAGGCTCTCCTAATTTTTGTAAACCACTCTCTGATTCTGATGCCATTTGGGGGATTGTAAAGGATCTCAGACCAATATCTCAAGTATCTGAGGAAACAGAGATGGAAAATGTTGGTCTTGATATTTCTTATTACAACACAAGTAGGACTAATCCTTTTCAGATGCTAAAAGTATTGACTTCAACATTTGAAAGAATCCTCTTTCATATTAAAATCAATCATATAAAATTATAACGAGTATATCCATGCCAATTCAAGTTACCCGTATAGGGCCATCTGATAGAAGTCAAGACTATGTGAAACTGCAGTACTCAACACATAATCTTAGACACTTGAAAGATGACATGCAGAACATTTACATTGTGAGAGAAACTGTCTGGAAGCACTTGGAAAAAGGCCCAAGTTATTATAGGTTTTGCAGATCCCAGGTTTGAAAATTTTACGGACGGAGTTGTCTGTAACAGGAATTTCCCTACACCAGAAAGTGAGTACATGAAGCAACAGAAGTTAGGATCAAAATGCTGTACTAGGATCATTCCATGTCAAATCACCCAATGGTTTAACCCAACAATTTTTGATTTTGATGAAACTTAGTGTACTTGTTGAGTGTGATCTCACAGCACCAAATCTCAAATTTTAGGTCAATCGGGTGAGGGGTTTGGGAGATACGGCCCACCAAATTTTGAGATTTTCTGCAAAAATGGGCATGGCCATCTACAGTACCTTTGAACCCTTGTATCTAAAGAACTAATGGGTCAATCTTCACAAAATTTGTATTGTTGGAAAGGGAAGTCAATAAGAATTCCAAATCTGCCATCATTTTGAAGATTGGTACATGTTGGGGTACCTTGATCTTTTGACCTAAGATTTTACCTTAAAATTGACCTTGTGAATCATCTGATCTTGACAACATTTTTCATGAAATATAATCTTTGACATGTTCACTAAAACATATATACAGTGTATAAAAGTTTCAGAGATATAATATTTGTTTTTGTGATTCTTGTACTTTTCATAAGCTAAACAGTTGAAACTGCAAAAGAAGTGGGTTTGCTGAAGATGTACATGTAATCATGTATTGTACACGCTGTATGTACATTTTAATACTGTTTATTATGAATATCTGTTGGTATGCATACTTTCAATCCTTATTGCTCCTAAACAAAAAAATATTATATCTCTGAAACTTTTATATGTTTATTAGTGAACATGTCAGCAAAATATGTGATTGCGCATTAGTACACTAAACTAATCGCTATTATCGTAAATTAATTATCAATGGAAAACAGCAACTTTTGTGAACACATGTATTTGCGTTTCAGGCAGAACCAACATCATGAACTCTCGTGCGAGCAAGTTTTTAATTTTGATGACGAGCATATATCCAAGTTGTAGAATAGGCGTAGAAGGCTCGCTCGGAAAATTGAGCAAATCTTGGCCTCGCTATTTTTTTTTTTTTTTAACATCACTCTACATGCAGAGGTAGGGTGCCAATTAAGGCTGGTCTCAGCAGAATTGAACATCTGTCAACAGGGACTTTTCAATTTGCACGTTCACTAGTGGACTGCTACCTATGCGGTCATTTTTTAAGCAGGGTTGATGAGGCACGCTGACTGTTGTTTGTTACCTTTTCGATTTCACACGAAGACGTTCGCTCAGTGACGTCCTGCATTTGTTCACGCTCACGCGAAATTCGATCGAATAGCTAGATCAGAATTATGGCTAAAGATCCAACACCAAATTCGGAGCATGGGACTGTACTACAGCACTTATGCTGCAACGGATCGGCGATGCATAAATAAAATGTGTTCATTTTATGGATTATTCTGCAACAATTTTGATTTAAGGGAAATCATAGACAAGAGAATGATTGTGTTAATTTTAGAGAAGTTATACGCTTCCATCACTCTCCGCTTGCAGAATTAGGTCAATTGTTTCCATTTAGTGACTTCAATGTGCTGTTTCGTACCTACAAAATAGTAGTACATGTACATGTACCGTCACAGATTTCGACCGACGGCAGCACAAGAACACGTTCGAGAATTCTGCTACGAATGATGAGCTCGTCGATGCGCACTGCTTCAAAAATGACCCACAGATCTACGTACATGTAGCAGTCCACTAGTGAACGTGCAAATCCAAAAGTCCCTAATACCAGAGACTGAAGCTTTCGTTTAAACTTTAAAGAGAAGGTTCATTGATTTTGAAAACTAACTTTATTGTCATTATTGCAAAGGTGAAACTTTGATCGGACAAGGTTATCAAAATTCAATGCTTGGAAACATTTGAAGTAATGATTATTATCAATTACAAAATGCTTGAATACAGCCCCGGCATAGCACCTGACAAGCTCTCTGATCGCTGCTGAGATGTGTAACGTCACATGTTGAACATGATTTGCACAAGCAGACGATGTCCCATGACACCTCACACATTTTCAGTGCCTGTTTTGTCATCTTCTTTTCAGTTATTTCTCTTACTTCACTACCCTCAGGCTAAATGTTTAATCTATTGCATCGCCCTAAACCCCCGCGCATAGTATTATTTTGATGAAAAGTGCAGCAATAAAAAATTAAGGAATCCGTCGCTTGTAAACAAAATAAGACGCCATTGTATTTTCAGCTGCATACACCGCGGTATGTTCGGCGTTTCAAGAGGGAACAAATGCCGTCCATGCTATCATTCCGGGGTTTTTAATTTGAAAGTGTGGTTTCTTTGATTGTTCATTAACCCCTATCCTGTGTATTTACAAACAAAATAATTTAGTTAGCAGAATCGGTTCATATCCCTTTTTGAATGGTGTAAAATTCCATCACATTTATATACACTAAACTCATTATAATTTGAGAAATAATAGCATTGCAATTATGTTCATTCTTTATGGAATGTCGTCTGCTTGGGCAGGATTGGTTCATATTGTGACAGCATTAAAACATTGTTATGTTTCTGGCGAATCTCTCGCATATCCCCGATGCTATGGAGGTGGTTTTATTTGTATTTTTATAAATCACCCGATATGTAGTTTAACTAAAACTTATACGATGGCCATCTGTTAGCTTACCAGTTTCTAGTAACACGTTATTTGCCATATTTGTGATTTTCTTTCAACCCGCACTTTAATGGTCAAAACATCAGAACTCTACAAATACAATCTCTCATCTTGGGCATGTTTGTGCTTTTGTTCATTTATGGCTTTTCGATTACAAATATTTTCATTCTCATCTTGCTGACCAAAAAACATTACCTACTTTACATAGACAATTTCTCTTTGAGATAAATTTCCTCATCCAGAACTCAAGAAGTACATTTAAATTTGAAAAGAAAAGTCATGTTCTCAGTCTGCATCAGATTCAGTTGAGGAATCCAATTCAGAAGGATCTGGGGACAGCTTTTCGCCCTCTATTTTCTCACACAGGATATTCGGAAGCCTATCTCTGTAGGGTATCTTGTTGCAGAATATTGCTCTTGCAGCTAGTTCCTCAAGAGAAGTTGGTGTTGTAGGTTCCAATAACTCTGACAACACTTTGTCATCTTCGTCCATATCCTCAAGGAAAGCATCATCAGTTGGACAACCATACCGTATTAAAACTCGAGAAACTGAAAGAATGAAGTCCATATCTCGGGCAACAGGTACAACATCAAGAAGAGTTTGGAACAGAGATTTGTCCAAGTCTGGGTTGAGGCCATTGTAGTGGAGGAGTCTACAAATAGTGAATTTCAATCTATTTCTTGTTCCCTTGCTTTGCCAGCAGTACACATCTTCCCACATGGCTTCAGCCATATGATCACAGAAGATTGAAGTGATTGATTTCTGTTGATCTGTACCCTGGCTTGTTTGTTCTGCAACCATCTCGTTTATGCAATTAACAATGCTGCCAACAAATGGAAGGCTTTTCACAAGGTATTTAGAGTCAGACAGGTTATATGCGAGGTTGAATATAAGGTGTCCCATATGTTCAAGGATCTTGCCTATCTTTCCTGTGGACTGGGTGTTACGGATTCTGAAAGCAGCAGCGTATATCTCTAACAGCTTAGGAATAAACCTCAGTGATTCTGGAGATTCTTCATAAAGCACTGTAGCATCATCTATCATCTCCATGACTGTCCCAAGCAGGTTTTCCTCCATCATTTCCTCCTTTATGAGTGCCACAAGCATGTCATATCCATTTTTAGTATCTTTACCAGCGAACAATGCATCTTCAGCACAACCTGCCAAAGAATTCCAGAAATCGTATTCAACTTTAATATTGGCAGGTAGACACTGGAGACCAATGATGAAAGCTTTCGCCTTGACCTCAAACTCTTCACTTTCACTTGCCCTCTTCTTGTTCATCATTTCAATAAACCATGCATCAAGGTCAGAGTTGATATGGCAAGGTGTAACTTCACTATCCTCTGAAGAATGCAAAGATGCAGCAAGGTGAAATGATTTACAGGCATCAATGGCATGGTACTTATCAAAAACTGCCTGTGAAACTCCCAACAGTTCATATGCCTTTACCTTGTCAGCGAGACGCATAGCAATCACACTGCTTGATGCAAAGAATTCCACCACATCTTTGAAACTGTTCAAAGCTGCTACGCAACATGGACTCGATCCATATTTATTCATCTTCAGTGTAGCCCCATAATTTGCAAGTTGTCCAACAATCTTGATGATGTCAAGAAGCTTCTCATTCGGGTAGTTTAGTTTCTCTCTACATTCCAGAGTTATGTTTTTCTCCCCTGAGCAGGCATAATGAAGTGCAGAATTACCATGGACTGTGCATGTCAGATTTGGGTCAGCTCCAGCTTCCAACAAGAAATTGACAATATCCTTCTGTCCGTTTCTGCAGGCAATCATCAAAGATGTTTGTCCTGTGTCGTTCGGTCTGTCCACGCCAGCAGAATCGCCTGAACAAGCAAGATATTGTTCCACAACAACCACATCTATTATATCTCCTTGATCAATGAGAGACACCAAATCAACATCATCTTTGATCCACTGATTGATCTTCTCCTTCTGAGTAGGAGGCTCTCCTAATTCTTGTAAACCACTCTCTGATTCTGATGCCATTTGGGTGATTGTAAAGGATCTCAGACCAATATCTCAAGTATCTGAGGAAACAGAGATGGAAAATGTTGGTCTTGATATTTCTTATTACAACACAAGTAGGACTAATCCTTTTCAGATGCTAAAAGTATTGACTTCAACATTTGAAAGAATCCCTCTTTCATATTAAAATCAATCATATAAAATTATAACGAGTATATCCATGCCAATTCAAGTTACCCGTATAGGGGCCATCTGATAGAAGTCAAGACTATGTGAAACTGTAGTACTCAACACATAATCTTAGACACTTGAAAGATGACATGCAAAACATTTACATTGTGAGAGAAACTGTCTGGAAGCACTTGGAAAAAGGCCCAAGTTATTACAGGTTTTGCAGATCCCAGGTTTGAAAATTTTACGGACGGAGTTGTCTGTAACAGGAATTTCCCTACACCAGAAAGTGAGTACATGAAGCGACAGAAGTTAGGATCAAAATGCTGTACTACATGTACAGTACATGTAGGATCATTCCATGTCAAATCACCCAATGGTTTAACCCAACAATATTTTACTTTGATGAAACTTACTGTACTTGTTGGGTGTGATCTCACAGCACCAAATCTCAAATTTTAGGTCAATCGGGTGAGGGGTTTGGGAGATATGGCCCACCAAATGTTGAGATTTTCTGCAAAAATGGGCATGGCCGTCTACCTTTGAACCCTTGTATCTCAGGAACTAATGGGTCAATCTTTGTAATACTGTGTGTGCAGAAGCCTACATGTACATGTACATGTAAGTCAGACGAAGGCAAGATGTAGCAAATTTATGCGAAGCTAGCTACCAAATACAATACCAAAATATTGATCAGACTTAAAATAACAATGTAGATCTAGGCCTAATAGGCATTAATTGTCAAAATGATGAAGGAAAATAAACTAATGCACTTGGAAACACATCGATGTGGCTTTCAATAGTTTTGTAGTCGAGTTTTTCATGCTCAATGTGCGTAAATATAGATAGCCCTACTTCGTCATACATGCAGACGAAGGTCCAAAGCAATTGGATCAATCAGCTTTAAACCAACTAAAAATACCACAATAGATTTTAAGAGTTTTAAGAGACTACAACATGGCAAAATAATTGTAAAACAATACTTTGCTTCTGCAAACAATACTTTAAATATCCGTAATATCTCACAGAAATATTGATATTCAAGGAGTTAATGTACATGTATGGACTATGAATGCATTGATATTGAGTTCAGCTAGCTATCATTTTGATACGAAACATTGTCGTGCAGTAGACTGCAGATGGCAGCAGAGAGGAGATAACATGATATTTTCCTCTAGTGGCTGAAATGTATAGCGACCACTAGCCTAGGAAATCACGATGCATTAGAAAAAGGTTCTAGGACAATTACCCCCTGGACAATCACCCCGGTCAATTACCAGCGGGACAATTACCTATTACCCCCTGGAAAATTACCCCCTAGGACAGTTACAAAATTTATTGAAGAAGAGATTTGAAATTATCAACAATTTTGAAACATTTTTATATGAGATATGAATATACCACCTCACTCTCTGAAAATGGTGTGACAGGTGCCTGAAATAGGGTGGGAAAGGGGAGGCAAAGTGCAAAAGGTAAATACACTACAATTATTTTCAAACAACCATGCATTTCTCAGAAACAATCATCTCTGGGTAATCATCCTGGGAGAATGTTATTATGATGATGATGATGATGGTGGTGGTAAAAACATGATGATGATGATGATGATGATGATGATGATGATGAATGTATTTATATCAGGTGGGTATTTGGAGGGGGAGTTCTTGCAAATAACATACATTTCAATATTAAAGATATTATTCCCTATCCTCTAGCTCTCTTTATTTTATTCTATTGCTTTCGTCCTTACATCAATGAATCTTTAATAAGGGTATATGTATCATTTTAATTTTTTCTGTACATGTAATCCTCTCGTCACATGATACATCCCTCACATTATTTTCCTCCTTTCACCTCTTCTATCATCCTTTATTTTATGTATCTTTATCTTTGAGTCTTATACCATCCATTTCTTGAATTCCTTCTGCTATAACTCCTATTTCTGCCCTCTGTCGTTGTTTCTCTGTTTTTATCAATTTTTGTCCTTTCATTCCCTATTCCTTTTAATTTTTTTTAAATTCCAACATGTAATCAAATTACGATATTCTTTGTTGGTTTCCCCTATCATCTTATGATTTCTTATTGCTTATTATGCCTTTTTTTATCGTTCTTCTTCTACATCTTTAATTCTTTCTCTCCCTTCATTTCCCCCCTTCATTCCTCTTTTCTAGGCCTTCAATGTAATTCTTTATTTTCTGCAATTCATCTTCCCCATCTTTATGTCAAGTGTTAATTTTAGTGCATTCTGCCCCAATTTCCATTAGGCCTATAATATACTCTAGCTGTTTCTGTATTTCTCTCTTTTCCCTTTTCTTTTATAACTTGTTCTGTTTCCCACAATTCTCCTTCTCTTTCTATATTTTCATCATTCTTTGTAATTTCCATCCTTTTAATATAGTATTAAGTTTTATTCCTCACTTTATTTTCATGAGCTTCAGTCTTTCAAAAATATTCTTTCTACATTTCATTCTATCCCTTTATTTCCCTTCTATTTTTTCTATCATGTAATTCTTAATTTCTATCTTTATCACTGTTAAGTCTGGCCAATGAATTCTCTCAATTCCTTTTTTTATATATTTTTCCTTTGTATTCCTCTCTTAGTCTCTAATTTGTCTCTTTTACTTTTAGTCTTGGTAGTCTAGTTCTTATTTTCCCACAACTCATCTTCTCACTCTCTCCATTCTTCCTTGTTTCCATCCTATTAATACTAGTAATAGCCTTATCAGTACGTAACGTATCAAGTATCATATTCCCATGTAGTAGGCCCAGGGCCGTAGCCGGAGTTTGATGTTTGGGGGGCACATACATGTAATTGATCGGCGTCCTGGGAGGGGTCTAATAGGAGGGTGTCTGATCTTGGAAAATTTGGGGCACGTGCCCCCTGGATACGGGCCTGAGTAGGCCCTAGACCTACATGTACAGTATGTACACTTTCTCTAAATCCACTTTATCCACCTACAGTGTAGTACATGTACATGTGTACTTTAGATAAATTTCCTCGCACCCCCATTTATAGACCGAAAGCTTCAGTCTCTGATATCGACGGTTGTTACGCTGAGATTGCATCTGGCTCCTCTGACCGCCTCTATACATAGACTGAAGTACGGCAATGCAGTAGTGTGCGGAACGAATGGTTCGGTTTAGCCGGACCGAGATAAATGCGATATGCATCAAGATTTTTCACTCTTTACGTCTTCACACATTCACTTTGGCTGCAATATTACACTGAATCTAAATAGCCATAATAAATAACCCGGAAATATATACTTTGACTTACGATAGCTTGCTCTTTAATGATTAATCCGAGAAAGTCTTGTAGTCAACAAGATTTGTTGTCAGCCATCTTGGTTTGAGTTGATGAATATTCATTTTTTCTTTTCGAACGTCCAATAGCTACGTATGAGTCAGCCCGGCTTGAGCCGGTGATGTTTGAATATTCATAAGCCCAATATCAAACACGTGCTCTGATTGGCCATTGGGCTTGTTTTGGTCGGTTGACCCGGAAATATATCGGGCGGGTCATGTCATAGATTACCAGTTTGAATGCATGAACGTAGGCCTACCGTTTCCTTGGTTCTGAGATAAAAAATGGATAACTCATATACGTAAGTCCGTAAATTTCGCATTTAGAAATAGGTAATAAAACTTTGATAACTGTACATAGGAGAACAAAAATACATAGTATTTTTATATCTGATTTATAAATCAGAAAATTAGATCTAAATAAAGAAAATCGTGGGAGAAAGTTTTGGGGTAAAAAGTGGGTCACAATCAGCTCAATCTCTCCCCGTGGTGCGAGGTGTACAGGGTACCGTCTGTGTATGGGGAATGTCAACAAATGTCAGTTTTATTAAAGAATGACCCATACCAGACGGTTATTTCTGTCTACTCCATTTAGTAATTTAAGAGAAGATTTTCCCAGCATGTAGGGCCGATTCGAAGACACCATTAAAAAAAAATTGGGACAGCTAGCCCGGCCGATCTTTTTTCCGTAACTTAGCCATCCTACCGCTGCATTGATTGGCTCAATAGGAACCTATACGTCATGCGCTAGTCATCAATATTCATGATACGTACGCACACAGAATCTGATCCGATAAGTTATCAAATATGAGATTTCATACAAAAATTACAAGTGCAAAGCTATTATTGTTTACTTAAAATAAATGACATTGCGACAAGATCGGGAGACTTACCGTAAACAAATGACTACCCAGATCGTAACTTGTCCATAATCATAGCGACATAGATCTACTGGTTAAGTCCAGAATCTGGCTGATTTAATTTTGATCTCCACTACACCGTACCAACGCAATATGCAGCGTAGGATGGCTAGGTTACGGAAAAAAAGATGCAGCCGGGCTGTGACCCCAAGGGGGTCACTCTAAACATGGCTGGCTACGCACCCGCCTCCAAAAAAGTGTCGAAAGGGTGTCTTCCAGGTGGGGTCACTCCCCGCAGAGGCGACACGTATGACCGTTACCACAAATGCAAATAACCCCCTTTTGCGGTCAATTTTGTGAAATTTCACCCCCTTTTTGACGTCACTAAACAAGGACAAAATCATACATTGGAATACCCCTATTTATAAATATAAGATTGTAAGGACACTTCCGCAAATTTACCCCTATTTTACCATATTTCAAGGACAAGACATTACCCTATTTTTTTTCTTCCCGGTTTTCTCTTTTCCCTTTTCCTGACCCATATTTAGTGTTTATCAATTTTGAGGACACCTGTCACCTGTGCACCCCTATTTTCTATATTTCGAGGAATATTTTGTCCGCGGACATTGCTTGAAATTGACCCTTTTTCCGCGATTTTGGCAACGGTCATGCGGTCCCTAAGTCACATAGAGTGACCCCTTTTCATTTCAGCTATACGTCGTCAACGTTTTCCTTAAAAAGGGCCCTTTTCGAGCACTGATCGCACAAAACTACAAAGGGTACCTTTTCAGGTTTCAACGTTTTCTTTAAAAAAGGGTCATTTCAGAAAAGGTGCGATACGCCATGATTAGGCCTTAGTTTAGGGTCCATTTCCACGGCGCACGGCCCGCGTGGTAGCACTTGTGACTTGTGTACGAGAGTGACCCCCGCAGTGTTCTCCAGCGCGCCGCGACCGAGTGTTTAGTTTAGTACAGGTCAAATATTATAATGCCGTCGCGTCGCAGTAACAATCTCGTTACACACGTAGCCTTCACTTTTCCATAAGCCTAGGACAATATATAATCAATACTCACTTTAAATGTTCGATAGCCGGGTATTTCGTACAACAAAGCATCTATGATCTATTGGCAGTGAATCATGCATGACATGTAAAACGAAGGCTGTCAGCTGTCTTCTGTATACTGTTCACACATCACATCACATTACATGTGTCTAACGTCTAAATGGCGCGAATTTATGGAACGCCAAAAGTGTTTTGGATGGAGAATAGAATCCGAGTATGGACATCTGAGTGACTCCATCATGCAGTCGGAAACCTTTTACCGTATGTCAACGTCAGCCAAAAGTTAAAACGATAACAGGGGGGCGTTTCATGAAACAATTAGTCGGTGGTTTTCACCGACTAATATCATTTTCACCGACAATTTTATTGTCACCGACTATTTTCCAGGCCTCTGATTGGTCAAATTTAGTCGGCGCCGACAGTTGTCGGTGGACAAGTGTTGATGAAATGCCCCCCAGTTTAGAAAGGAAAAAATGTTTCGTAGAATTACACGGCTTTTAATAAGAGCCCTTTGACGTTTGTACCACATGTTTGCGCATCTTTTGGCCGTTTTACAAACTCGATCTAGTCTATATAATTATGGCAAATTTATTCTTTTTAAATTTCACAACAAATATATTTTCAAACTTTATAGTGTCCCGTTAATTATAGATTTACAGACGTGTATCAATATGATATTATTATTTATGTCTAGGGACCGACCAGGGCCGAAAGACGTGACTCAGTTAAGTTTGGAAACGCCCCGACCTCTCTCAAAAAATGAAATGGAAGCTCTCATTACCAATCATGTGAAAGAATATGTTTTGACTAATACGTGATGATACAAATTTTGCCGGGAAACCGCCTACTAATCATATATTTGGTAAATTATTATATCTATTGGGACCAAATAGATATCGCGCACGTGGTCGCGTAGTCCCATATACATCTTTCTGTGTACAGTGCTTCTAACTTTACCAAGACTGGGCCAAATTTCTTGGCATTTTGATGATTCCAGAACCTGATTGCAGTACACACCAATACTTATATGCTAGATGATCAACCTTTTCTGATCGATTTCACAACGTTTAATTCTTTCACAATGCAATCGCATGGCCAGAACTGGCTTTATAATTTAGTTCGAAGCAGGCCGTCGGGCCTGAGCCAGTTTGTATATATAGGCAAATTAAGACAGAGATCTCGATCCATGCAACTACGTGCCGCTAGACGAACCGGCATCTCTCTGTGGTAGGCCTATATGAGTTATGACATTCTAAAATTTGTGTAGAAATTAAACATATGGTAAAATAAATAACGGAGGTCTTTAAACAAAGTATTATTTTAAAAAAACAGTTATCTTTCGTTACTGCAAGTTATGCTGGGCATATACTGTGACCCCCACATACAACTCAAAGTCAAACGTGGTTTATTTCTATATAATTCGATATCAGTGATTTATGTTGCTGAAATAACATGATTTTCCGGGGGTTTTTTTCCTCACTTTTGCCCATTATGCCAGAGGCAGAACTCACGGTGGAAGGGGGGAGGGCGCATGTAGGCTACTGTGCCCAGGCCACTTTTTCAGGTAGGCCTCAGTGGCGGATCCAGGAATTTCTTACCGGGGGCACAAAATCGCATGGGGTGAAATATATGAAAAACGATGGAGCGAGGCGTCAGCGGCGAGGGAGCGGAGAGACCAAGCGGGGGTGGGTCTGGGTGGGGGTCAGAACCCCCTCCCTGAGTAGGAAGCATTTGCAATTTTAGAACCACATTAGGTGCATTTTCAGGCACTTCCTGGAGTAATATGATGTAAAATTGCTTTCTCCTACCCCCTCAAAGAGTATGGATCCAGGGGCGGATGATGGGATCTAGCTTTTTGCTAAGGGGGCGGGGTGACCCATGCAATGACGACACGGAGCATCGTCCACGAGCCGCGAAGCAGCGAGGCGATTTTTTGTTGTTGCTGTTTTGAACCCCCGTAAGTGATGTTTTCCTGGCATCTACTGACACAATGGAGACCATAAAGCAGTGCATGCATGATAATTACGTCTTTTTAAATCAAGTAACAGTTTAAGGGGGGGTTGACCCAAAGACGATGCAGAGCATTGTCCACGGGCCGCGTAGCGGCAAGGCGATTTTTGGGGGGTGCTATTTTGAACCCCCGTAAGTGATGTTTTCCTGGCATCTATATACTAACACAATGGAGACCATTAAAAGCAGTGCATGATAACGTCTTTTAAATCAAGTAACAGTTTAAGGGGTTCGACCAAATGACGATGCGGAGCATCGTCCACGAGCCGAAGTCCGAGCCGCGTAGCGGCGAGGCGATTTTTTTTTTTTTTTGGGGGTTATTTTGAACCCCCGTAAGTGATGTTTTCCTGGCATCTACTAACACAATGGAGACCATAAAAAGCAGTGCATGATAATGACGTCTTTTTAAATCAAGTAACAGTTTAAGGGGGGTTGACCCAAAGACGATGCAGAGCATTGTCCACGAGCCGCGTAGCGGCGAGGCGATTTTTTTGAGGTGCTATTTTGAACCCCCGTAAGTGATGTTTTCCTGGCATCTATATACCAACACATTGGAGACCATAAAAAGCAGTGCAGGATAACGTCTTTTTAAATAACTTAAGTAACAGTTTAAGGGGGGTTCTACCCAGGGGCGGATCCAGCCGGCGGCAAGGAGGGGCCTAAAGGGGCCCACTTCATGCGAAAATTTGAAAATCGTGCCGGTCGATTGTTCGCTCAGTGTGGGGGTAGGTAGTGAGCAAAAACAAAAAAATTTGGAAGGGTAATTTTTTTTCCACCGCCACCCTCCCCTTGGGCGCCAGGGGTAGTGAGCACAATTTTTTTTTTTTGGCACCCGAAAAATTTTTTTCCCTACGAGCCACGAGCCGCGAAGTCCGAGCCGGGTAGCGGCGAGGCGATTTTTGTTGTTGCTATTTTGAACCTTCGTAAGTGATGTTTTCATGGCATCTACTAACACAATGGAGACCATAAAAAGCAGTGCATGATAACGTCTTTTAAATCAAGTAACAGTTTAAGGGGTTTGACCCGATGACGATGCGGATAGTGTGTGGGTCTGGACACATGATGGCGTTTTCTATTCACATCACATTTTCACTTGGCAGCCCAAGGGGTGTTAAACCCCCTAACCCCTCCCCCATCCTTTTTCTTTTTCCTCTCCTTTTTCTTTCCCCCTCCTTTTTCTCCTTAAGTTTTCTTTTTTTTGGCCGGGGGGGGGGGCACGTGCCCCTTGTGCCCCCCCTGGACCCCCCACTGGGCCTACGTAGGCTAGCTACCCCCCATACTGGCAAGCCCCTGTTTACATAGAACAAAACTACTAGTGCCCTTTTCTTTTCTAATAACTTTCCTTTCCTCTCTTTTCATCTCTGGTGAGTACGTCTGCAGGTGCGAGAAGTTCCCCTTTTCACCTCTGATCAGGCGCGTACGCAGCGGAACCCCTCAAATTTTGTTTATGTGTGTGTTTCGAACAAACCCCTCCCCCACTGAACAAAATATCGGTCGGTATAATTTTCCAATTTCCGGACCAAAAAAGTTTGCTCTTACCATCCCCGTTGAAAAATCCTGCGTACGCTACTGCCTCTGATATATAGCCCTTTTTCTTTAATTTTTCCTAGAACTTAATTTTGATCTCCACTACACCGTACCAACGCAAATATATATTCAAATATTAATATGCAGCGTAGGATGGCTAGGTTACGGAAAAACAGTTTGGGATTGGGGGACATTCCAAAGGCTCACCTTTCAGGGGCAGTGGCGTAATGAGCAAAAACGTTTGGGGGGAGAAGAACAATCTGCATCACCACCACTTTTATAATAATATGTTACATGCGCGCAGGCCCCACGGAACGTTTTTCAAAGTGGGATATTCAGCCAATTCAGGAGCGTAAATTCTTGTTCTATCTCTCTCGATCCATACCCCCCGCTTTTCTCTCTCTCTCTCTCTCTCTCGCTCCGAGTCCTCTCTCTCTCTCTCTCTCTCTCTTTGGTTATTATTTTGTATTGTCACGACACCGTTCCTACAAAGAACAGATTGAGGAAGGCTCACATAAATAAAATCTCAAAAGCGATTTATCAAACTATCTATGTCATACCCGCACACTCAGAAATGACATGAAGAGCCAATCCCGTTCCGTTTCCTATTTTATTTCATTCATATCGAATTATTTTAAAAACCGATCTATAGGAGACAGAAAAGACTTCACATGTCAATCGAATAGACAGGTCTATTAGCTTGAACGGTATAATATTTCTATAATCTGTCATTGTCAGAGACCTCCCCCTCTCTCTCTCTCTCTCTTTCTCTCTCCCTCTCTCGTTTTAGCTCACTTTTTATTCTCTATCTCATTCGATTTCCCACTCGTCGACATGCTTTTTACCAGTGAAAACATATTTTTAAAATTATTTTTATTGCATTTTCTGTTTCTGCCCAACTAATGGACTGGTGCAACAAGGTTATACATAGACATAGAAGTTATAGAACATCACGCCGTATATAACGCTGGATCCCGACATCTCTGTCCACCCCCCCCCTCTCTCTCTCTCTCTCTCTCTCTCTCTTCTCTAAGTTGTTTTTGTTGTTATTCGGTAAAGGGAGAAGGGTTACCGAGAACGGTCCACTATTATAGAAAGAAAATACAAAATAATAGAAGAAATCAACAACTTCAATGCGTATTTTTCAATGAAAACTATAATAGTTTTCATTGAAAAATACGCATTGAAGTTGTTGATTTCTTCTATTATTTTGTATTTTCTTTCAATACACCGTCACTACAAAGAACAGATCGAGGAAAGCTCACATACAAATTTTCAAAAGCGATTTATCAAAACTACCTTTGTCACACCCACACCCTCAGGATTGACATGAAGCGCTCATCCCGTTTCGTTTCCTCTTTTATTTCATTCCCTTTATAAAACCCAAACTATCTAGGTCTAGGAGACCAAAAAGAGTCTTCACATGTCAACCGAATAGGCCTATATAATGATTACTAGAGATTTTAACAGTATAATATTTCTACAATCTGTCATTGTCAGAGGCATATCCATTTTCACACCACACGTCCTTTCTTTCTCTCTCTCTCTGTTTTTATATATCCCTCTCTTATTTTAGCTCAAATACTTTTGTTCTCTATCTCATTCTGTTTTTCCCTCTTCACGCTTTTTGTCACCCACTTTCTTTGCTCCTACACTTACCAGTAAAAACATATAAAAGAAGAATGCATTTTCTGTTTCTGCCAAACTAATCGACTGGTGCAACAAGGTGGAACAATATTCATAGAGATAGAACATCATGCCTCAACGCTGGATCCCAACATCTCGCCGAGACCCTGGCTACATGATTGACGGTCGACATGAACTTGGTTCTCCTCCTCACGAAGGGATCCACGATCATCAAGCTCATGATCACCATCCCCGATCAACTGGAGGAGTTAGTCATCACGATCATCAAGGTATGTCATCTCATCCTCTGGCAGGACATGGATGTCCTGCAGGAGGAGGACCACATCCTGGAGTTGTAGGGCATGTCTCACCCCACCATGACCCTCATCCGATACGAGAAGGTGAGATAAGTATGTTCCAGCATCGGGTCATCCCTGATCATTCCCACCCAGCGATGGTACATCCGCATCATGACATGACAGTCCATGCTCCTCCTCCACATCACCATCAGCAACATCACCCTTTGGCGGCATCTCATCCCCATGGCTACATTGTGCATAATCCAAGCCATGATCAAACTCTAGGCGGCCACCCTCATCCATCGTCTCACCATGAACATGGTCATCCTGCGACCCATCACACCCATGTCCCACATCATGATGCACCGCTGGATCACCACCCTAATATCCACTCCCAGCACCACCAGCATGCACCTCGTTCAAACCTCGAACCGGTGCATCACGCATTTACCAATCCATGCGACCACGCCCATCATGGAGGTGCGCACGGGCACCCGGCGGTAGAACATGAGGGAGGGGCAGCCAGCTATCGGCATCATCCGACCGATGTGCGCCCTACACATTATCTGGACCTCCACCCTTACCATCATCACTACCCTCCTCATCACCACCAGGGGTCTTATGGAATTCACCTTCCTTCCTCGCATGATCCCAGTCTAAGCCATCCCCACCTCATCAACCATCATTACCATCCCTTCTACACTCCCATGGCATACTAAATCCAGACATGGCGTATGCTCCTCTTAACTTTCCTCTCCATCAACATGGTTACGCTGGTCATTATCCCTATCATCACCTGCATACCGGGAGGTCTCAGAGAGACGCCCATTGGGATTCCCGTATGGGCCAGCGACACTTCTACCACCCTCATCACCACTATGTCTACTCGATGGATCCCATGGAAGAGATCTCCCATCATCACATCCATTCACATCGCCACCACTTCTCCAAGGAAGGAGGCAACTGCCATGAGATGCTCATCGGGAGGCATTCTCCTTGCCATGGTGACTTGGATAGAAGCCACACCCATAATGCCCCTCATCATTCGCATCCTAGCTACCACCATCATCATGATGGATTGCATCACCAGGGTGCTTTCCATGGCCACCATCATCATCAGCCCCACCACCATGAATCCCAAATCGACCATATCGATTATGATTCACCGGATGGCGCAGCAGCATCTCATCATAGTCATGATCATACCACCGATCATCCTCAACATCACATCGATGAGCATCGCTGCGGGGAGGTCATCATCGGTACCGACACAACCAAATTCCACGTCACCATTCCTCTCAAGCCGGGCTTCAAACCAGACGATGTCGTCATTAATGTGCAACTGCACGGCAGCAAGGATCTCCACGTTGAATTTCGACATGACCACCGTGATCCTAGGGTCCAAATTAGCCGCATTCTCCGCCACGTCATAACTCTACCAGACCATGTCGACATCGAAAGCTTGAGATCGACGTTGAACCAGCATGGAACCCTCATCATTGACGGGGTAATACAGACGGGCACGAATACAACGTGTCATAATATTGAGGTAGAGGTCATTGAGCACCAAGAAGGATGTGCTGCCGATGACGAGGAGGGTGTCGTCTGTAAGGAACAGAAAGGTAGTCTTGGAGAAAGTAAATAATTCATTTTGTGACGAGAGGTTTCATTTCATTTTACAAGTTCGTATTTAGTATGAATACTTAGTATAACATGCTTAAGTCATCACTTTATGACGAAAAGTTTCTTTTCATTATATACCATTCGTATATCATAACGTGAATAAGTATCAAAAATGAATAAGTAACATTAAATTTTTGACAAGTTTCTTGGCTTCATAACAAAATTGATATTGAAGGTTAATTTAGAAGAAGAAGAATCATAGTAAATTGTTGATTGATAAATGCTTATTT
Organism: Mesocentrotus franciscanus; assembly: GCA_037976565.1. Taxonomy (NCBI): domain Eukaryota; kingdom Metazoa; phylum Echinodermata; class Echinoidea; order Camarodonta; family Strongylocentrotidae; genus Mesocentrotus; species Mesocentrotus franciscanus. The sequence continues at coordinate 392,138 of CP137682.1, read as the reverse complement.
AGATGTTCATACTTGGATGAAGAGTATTATATACGGACGACGGGCCTGTCTTTCTTGGTTTCTTGGTATGTCTTGACTCTTGACAACGAATTAAATTATTGAATACAGAAAATATTGACGGGAAATATGGATGACTTGAGATAAGAAGATACATGTATATTGTATTATTTTTTTAAGGGGAAAAACAAGTTGTAAATGTATTACGATTAATTTAATTTGTTTTCATCCCTGTATTATATTCCAGGAGGACATACAGTAGTAAGTTAATGTTTGTCTTTCCTGGTTATTGTCATTTTCACTCTTACACTCAATCATCTATGTTACACTATAATTTTGAAATTTGTTATCCAATGTTATAAAAAAGGGGGAAAATGAGAATGATTCTATTTGTTTGTATTTTAATCAATACAATTTGAATTGATTTGAAATTGAATTTTATAAGATATAAGGTGTATTCGGTGTGGATCCTGGTGGCGGGGGCTTTGAAAATCTCTCAAATTATTTTCACCGCTTGAAATTAACAATCAAAGATATACCGGGATAGATACACAAAGGGCAGCCTACCAAAGTATGAAACCTCAAATTTGGACTTAGTGTACCCTCTTCTCATACAGGGTAGTTTTTGAAATAGTTTTCCTTTGGTAATGAAACAAAGGAAGAAGAATTATAAAATATTCAAAACAAAGGCCCGAAGAGAGTGTATAAGCCGTTTATACAGACATATTACTCATTTATGGTTGATAACAGAAACTAAGATTAAAGTGAGAAAAATACACTTTCAGAATGTTAAAGCCCCTCTTAAAGGTACTATGTCCCATTTGCAGACCCAAAAAATGAAAAGGTTAAATTCCAACGGCATTTGAAAGACAATACTAATTTAGAACTTTCCTTAAAAAAAGGGGGGCTTGAAAATGTCTTTAAGTGGGAAAATAACGACTATTAGTTATCGAATCGACTTAGGTCGTACGTTTTATGCTGCGCAAAGATTCAATCAGTTTAATTTAGGCCATTACAAGAAGTAGGTTATTGGTGTAGACAAATGCTCATGTACCCTTTACAGCTCATTTTATGTATGTTATTACCAAAGATGAAAAAAAGCCAGTCAGTCACTCAATAGTGTCTGACAGTGAAGTCTAGCAAGTAAACGGGTTTCCTTGCATAATTTGAATATTAGGACACTGCTAACGTTTAAATTTCACAGATAGGACATACATGACATATTCATAATTCCTGCAAAGTTCTACAGAATTTGATGTTGGCTGCAAAAGGGACATACTATCTTTAAAGTGTTGGGAGCCCCACAAATTTGAACTTTTTCCATCAAAATGTTGGGGCTCCCAACACTTTACAGGGGCTTTAACGGTTAAACGTTTGAGTTTACTGTTTTTATCAATATCTTGCTCTGTGGTTTTATTTGTCACTTATTTTCAAAATGGTTAGATTTGATCATGGTACATGTAGTATCAAATCTAGTTGAAATGGTATAACCAATACAAAATTATATTCATTAAGTATGAATTTGGCTATTTTCATGGCTACAATCCGGTAGATGATTAATAACGCACACAGCAACCTAAAAGAAGATAGGTTTATGTTCATGTAATAACTAACGTGTACTTTGAAGGATCTTCTGTTAACAAAAATGACAAATAATTTCTGCTTCCTATGGTAAGATGTGATCATAGTAGTATAAAATCTAGTTAAAATGGTTTAGCCAATACAAATTATATTCATTAAGTATACATTTGGCTATTCTCGTACACAGCAACCTAAAAGAAGATAGGTTTATATTCTTGGAATAACTGACGTGTACTTTGAAGGCTCTACCGTTAACAAAATGACAAATACTGTTTGATACATGTATAATGTATATACATCATTTCGGCTTCCGAAGGTAAAATGTGATCATAGTAGTATAACATCTAGTTAAAATGGTGAAGCCAATGAAAATTATATTCATGAAAATTTTCCTTTTTTTCATTGTCCCGAATTAAACAGCTTGATTTTGATATAAGATCGATATGATCACAAAATTTGGTGTATATTCAATGATCACTAATTCAATACTTACAAGACGTGTAATGATAAGGGTAATGATTTCGAAATACTTCGTGCAATGTTTACTTTGAAAGTTTGAAAACTTAATTTGAAAATTCAAATAAAAATGGTCATGAAAACGTCTATTTCTCCCTGTCACCGTCCCCGTTCTCATTTGATGTTTATATTTTGAATGAAAATAATACGAAAACTAGAAGAAGAAAAAAGGGGAAAATAACCAGCAAATATGCGGACTTAAAGCCTCCCCTAAGGTACTATATATCAAAGGGAACTAGCGCCTCTGCTTGGTTTCGAATACGGGGCCGTCTGATTCCAAGACCGGAACTAGCGCCTCTGCTTGTTTTCGAATACGGGGCCTTCCGATTCCAAGACCGGAACTAGCGCCTCTGCTTGGTTTCGAATACGGGGCCTTCTGGTTCCAAGACCAGTGTTCTGTATCGTCACCCCTCATCTCGTTTTTCATCTTTTTTTCCCCAATCCGTTTCAATTTCCCCCCCCCCCCTCCCTTTCGTATTTTATGTTCCTCTTTTCTTCATATTCCTCCTCTTTTCACTCCATTTCCAATATCATTGTTATTTTAAATCTGTTTTTTTCCTTCCTCCCTTAATCATACTCGCTCCCTCTCCCCATCAACTCCTCCCTCTCGTCTTCAACCCTCATCATCTCCCCTTTTCTCCACCATTCCGTCTCTTTCACTCAGCCCAAATCTTTACTTCCCCACCCCCTTCTCTGTCTCTCTGTCTCTCGCTTCTTCTTCTTCTTTATTACATCTCTTCCACTGTCGTTCTCTTTTATTCCCATTTCTCCTCTTCAATATGTCTTTTCCACTCGGCATTTACTTTCTCTCTCCCTCTCGTCTATTACATATTTACCCTTTGATCATCATGCCCCTCCCCCCTCGTTTTCAATCGCTGTCCTCCTCATCTTCATTCCCTCTTTTTTCCACCCCTCCTGTCTCCCCCGATCATCCTTTCTCACTCCTCTCTTTACTCAATCTCTCTTCTCTTATCGTCCCATAATTATATACTATTCACCCCCACACACCTCTCAACATCTCTCTCTCTCTCTCTCTCTCTCATCTTTCCCCTTAATTCCACACAAAGGCAGACGTAAGGATACGTAGAGTGCGAGGAATGAAGGGTGAGAGAAGGAAAGAGAAAAAAGAGAGGCGGAGAAAGTGAGAGAGAGAGAGAGAGAGAGAGAGGGGAAAGAGGGAGACGTATAGAACAGTGGCGGATCCAGGGGCCAGGGGCGGGCCCCTCCCTAGAAAAAACATGTAAAAACACCCTTTTGGGGAAAAAGAAGATGGGGCCCCTCCTGGCGCTCAAGGGAGGGGGCAGTGAACTTTTTCTCAATTTTGAAGGCAAAAAAAATTGTGCTCACCCCTTTTCGGCCCCCTCCCTTGCCGCCGGCTGGATCCGCCCCTGGTATAGAAAGTGGGTGAAAGGAACTTCACTCCTTCAAAACAATCGCGTTACACCAAATTCATTCTAATGTTAACATTGCAGTCATGAAGAGCGAGTCAAACAAAGGATTGAGAAGTATACTTTTATTATATTGTCGTATTCTGACATTCATGATATAGTTTATTTTAATACAAAGTGTATTTGTATTATAAAGTGAATTGTCAAGATTTAAATTTTACTTTCAATAAACAAAGAGTATAATGATAATCATAGGTTTCTAACGTGCAACTCCACATTACATATTATTGAGGCAAAGGAACAGCAAAAAAGAGAAGTAAATACCTGGTGAATAGTGAATACACAACAGTGATGATTGTAAATTGTTTTTAATGATTGGTTGAATAAATTGAATCGAATTAAAGTAAAAACTAGTGTCCATATCTCATGTAAAAGTCTATGTATAAAGGAATAATGGGTATAGATGAATACAACATCACCAATCCTTTATCAATAGCCAACTAGCTGGACCTATGCCGAAATAAGTAATACATAGAAGGTTGATCAGTTCATAAAATTATTCAATGTAGAATGAGAAATGCCAGATAAAAATGTCAAAGGTAAAAATATCAGAGGTATAAATGTATGAGGTAAAAATGTCAGAGGTAAAAATGCCAAAGGATAATGTTTACCTCTGGCATTTTTACATCAAACCCCCTGACCCTCCTTGCTCAGTCGCTCCATTATCTAACATTTTACATGAGAGGACAATCAGTAGACTAAGATAACCCAGGTTTAATTATGCTGCTTTCAAGATATAGGCCTAACGTGCAGATATTTTTAACACCAATCATCCATGTCCTGAATAATCCCATGCTCTCTACTCTAAAATAAGCTTACCAGATAGATATAAGCTTACAAATATTACGATCTGGGTCTACATGTATTCAAAGAAGAGATTTTGTTCCCAATTTTCTTCATTCTTTTCTTGCAAAAGAATCTGTCTCTTTGCAGCCAAGAAGCAATCTATGAACTCTTCCCCAAGAGCTGAAGTAATGACATCATCCACCTGGAGCGTTTTCATAGCTTCCTTCATATTGGTTGGAACGTTTGCAGTGCCCGGTGGGATGTGCTCTGGGTTGTATGCATTGTCTATGTCTTTCACACAGGGTGGCAACGGGAGCTTCCTGTTGATACCGTCCATTCCTGCAGCCACTGTAGCAGCTAGTACGATGTAAGGGTTACAGCCACTGGCCCCCAGTCGGTTCTCAAGGTAGGTACCTTCTTTTCCATTGAGTTTCACTCGCACAGCACATGTGCGATTATCTATGCCCCATGTTGCATTGGATGGAGCAAAGGAGTTGGGGAGATATCCCATAAGCAAAGAGATGGCTGGGGTGTGCTCAAGGAGGCCTGCAACCCAATGTTCGCCGACCAGTGTCAGACCTGTAGGGCTGCTGGCATCATAGAGGAGTGGCGTCTTACCTTGAATGTCCCACAAAGAATGACAGAAATGACAAGCTGATCCACTCTTGTCAGGGAAAGATTTGGACATAAAGGTGGCTATGAAGCCATTCTTTACAGCCATCTCTTTGATTCATGGCTTGTAAGTATTGGCGTTGTCTGCTGATCGGATCCCAAACGCTGGTCTGTAGGAAATCTCTAATTGCCCAGGGCCATATTCAGTCTCTGCACATTCAACATCGACCCCAGCACCTGCTAATCCATCCAAAAAAGTATACACTATATCTTCACATGCAGCCAGGCGAATCGTAGACCTGATGTTGACAACGTCGTCGATGGTCTTCCGAGATTCCTTTCCCACTAAATAGAACTCATGCTCATGCGCTGACAGTAAAGAATATCCCATCACCTTCAGCTGGTCCAGTTGTCTCCTTGCAACCACCCTTGGATGGGCCTCAACTAACTTTCCTTTGTACGTTGGCTCAATCACAATCCGAGCAGTTCTCTTGTTCCAAGGCAGCACTTGGTAGGTATCAAGGTGTGGGAAACAGACAGCATCAAACTTACCTACACCAATAAGCGCTATTCCCTTTTAAGTTAGTCTGGGGGTCCATTCACAGCTTTCTCCTTGAAATGTCGGGCGGGGATCGTCTTAATTGGATCTGGCAACGCCATACACATCAGTCTGCTCAAATCTTACAAAGGCAATATCATCAGCCTCGAAACTTGAGACGATCTCCTACACATCCATCGTTCTTTTGAAGGCTGCAAAATGATATGTAAAATTAACGAAAACTAATTACCGGTATCTTATGCTGTCCGTTTCCCACACCTTGATCCGGGGGTACTCAGATTATAGTCGGACGGGGGTGTGCGGCTGAGACCTCCGAACCCATACCCACATCCAAGGGTCCTTTTGCTGTAAATAGGTACCCATGTCTAAGGATTTTTTGTGAAAAATGGACCCCATGCATGTCTAACGATTTCAAACTTTAATATTACATTTTTTTAAAGCTGTAATAATACAATGGCCAATCATTTTGCAGTTTCTCGATAGAATTCTTTATTAGTAAACTGTACCATACTACATGTAGTTTACAAGTAGTTTACACACATAAAGATGAAAACACCATGCAACATAATTATACTGTGCTAGCAACTCTAGCGTCTGTTTTAATCCAAGGACTTTTCCTGTTTTAATTAAAAGATTTTTCAAAGTACACCATAATTTTTTTTGCACCTAGTATAAAACAATTGCTACCCCTATACGGGCGGATACCATACCTAGCGCGCATTATGCCATATGAGTACCCGGTATAGGGCCCATGGGGTCCTGATAATTGGTACCCCGGGGTCTAGTTGAACTACGTACACCTCGTACACGGGAAATGCAATCACCGAAGGATTCCCCAATATTATAGGCCCCGGGTTTATTTAGAGATGGGAGAGATTTAGGCATTTACAATGTAGGCTCGAGTATTTAGGAGCAAATCCCCAAATCCCGGAGAAAATGAGGGAGAAAAGAGGGGAAAGGAATAAATGAAAAAAGGGACCCATGTCTAAGGATTTTTAATGAAAAGGGGACCCATGTCTAAGGATCTTTCCTGAAAAAGTCACCCTTCCGAGCGGCACATCCCCGTATACCCAATATACGTGAGTACCCCGGGACCTTGATACCTACCAAGTGCTGCCTTTGAGCAAGAGAACTGCTCGGATTGTGATTGAGCCAACGTACAAAGGAAAGTTAGTTGAGGCCAATCCAAGGGTGGTTGTAAGGAGACAACTGGACAAGCTGAAGGAGATGGGATATTCTTTACACTATTGTTAATCTGGAAAAATGACACAGTCGTGTGCAGAAAACTGCAGGAATAGAAATACTCGTTTAGGGTATAGAAATTTTCAAAAATTAATGATAAATGACACACTTGTTTAGGGTAGGAAATCCTCCCAGAAATACTTGCTCAGGGTGTGATTTGGGGCTTCGGTAAACTACTGTCTTGCTTAGGGTACATGTTATAAGTCTATGTTTGCGCATGATGTACACACTGTAGCACAAACGTGATGCACACTTGAAAGTTTGTCAAAGTGGAGCAAGGAATCTCACGATATGACAATTATCAGCTACCGGGAATGGCGGGAACAAAATCCACAAAATCAACCACTCAACCACTGTTGTTTGTGTCCCCGGGTGATCCGACTTTTTTCGTGTTAAACCAGCCTGACTTCCGAATACGGGGTTTTATTTTCCAGTTTTGTTGATATCAACTCTCATTTAGCTCACCACCGAGATCCGCGCGGATAATGATCTATAATAATCAATACCAGTTTCCGTCAATCAGGGAACTGGAAAGATCGACGCCCCTTGTTAGCCTTGATCAAAATCTTAATTTAGAGCGCATATTTTGTGCGTTATTTCTAGAATCTAAGGTACAATGTTAAGAAGTTGGGCCCCATAGAGTCTTTTATACGAAATACGAGACTTGGGGGTGGGGGAGGGTGGGGACATACCCTATTGTGTCCCCCATGGTCCGCACCCTTAAACATTGGGGGAGGACGTGTCCCCCTGTCCAGTGGCGGATCCAGGGGGAATTTGAAAATCGTGCCGGTCGATTTTTCGCTCAGTGGGGGGGGTAGTGAGCAAAATATATTTTTTTTGCCTTCAAAAATTGAAGAAAAAAAAAATTCACCACCACCCCTTGAGTGCCAGGAGGGGCCCATCTTCTTTTTTTCCCAAAAGGGTGTTTTACATGTTTTTTTTCTAGGGAGGGCCCGGACCCCCTGGATCCGCCACTGTTAAGAATAATGATTAATTAAATTAACAAGTTCTTAACCACAAAAGGAACTACTAAATAGAGAAAATGGGGGATGCCAACAGAGACGAGAACAGGACAAGACAGTACTTTACATGACAAACATGGGAGGATACGGTTACAATACAAAGAGTAGATAAATAATGCCCCTCCCCAAGAAAGGAGAGAGATCGGGGGTAAAGAAAATAATTTAAAATGATGAGGTGCATGTGGGGTTGAGAAGAAGATGAGGAAAGAGAGATGTGCGTTAGAAAGGAGATAAGATTGAGAAGGCATAATTATAATATATCAAATTACATTTTGAGTCAGCGAGTAGAGAATGATCTTGTATTCAAAGAAAAAAAATCAACAACATATGAATTGAATTGAAATTGAATTGAAAATGCCACAGTCGTGTGCAGAAAACTGCAGGAATAGAATTACTCGTTTAGGGTATAGAATTTTCTAATTCGATACCGGTGATTTATAAATGTTGCTGAAATGACATAATTTTCCGAGATTTGTCCTCACTTTTTAGTAAATTATACTTTTGTATGCGTTTGTTGGAAAATGAGAATTTCCTAAATTTACAGTCAGGCAAGAAATATGCTTATTTAGAGGCCTAAATGTAAGGGCCCGCAGAACGGCGGCGCTCGGGGACCTCGAGCCCCCCCCCCCCCTTTGTGAAAAGGTATATTAAAGAGAAATAGAAAGAAAGAAAGAACGAAAGAATAGTGACCTGCCAGTGTCACAAATTATGAGGTATCAAAATATGCTCATCTGACCGTGATTAAATGCCTAAGACCCTGAGCTTCTGAGGGCTCCGCCCCCTGGACCCTACCTAGGGCCCTAAGGCGGACCCCTGGATGCTTATCTGATTGTAATTTAATGCCTAAAACCCTGAGCTTCTGGGGGCTCCACCCCATGGACCTCACGCCAATTAGTGTCCTGCCAGTGTCACAAATAAGGTATCCAAATATGTTAATTTGACCGTAATTTATTGCCTAAAACCCCTGAGCTTCGGGGCTCCTCCCCTTGGACTCCACGCCAATTAGTGACCTGCCAGTGCACAAATAAGGTATCAAAATATGTTCATCTGACCGTAATTAAATGCCTAAAGCCCTTGAGCTTTCGGAGGCTCTGTCCCCTAGACCCCACCTAGGGCCCTAATGCCTGAGTCACACCTTTGCGTATTTGGCTTGCGTATTGCTGCGTTTCTATGGCAAGCCGTTTTAACATTTATTCCTATTTCTTGATATCAAGAAATTAATTCTTGATATCAAGAAATGATTTTCTGTTGTAAAGCAATGGTGATTCTTGAAATCAGATACCAAGAACTGATTTTCTGTTGTAAAGCAATGGTAATTCTTGATATCAAGAAATAGGAATAAATGTTAAAACGGCTTGCCATAGAAACGCAGCAATACGCAAGCCAAATACGCAAAGGTGTGACTCAGGCATAAGGCGTTCCCCTAGATGCTCATCTCACGGTAATGTAATGCCTAAAACCCCTGAGCTTACGAGAGCTCCGCCCCCTGGACCCCACGCCAATTAGTGACCTGCCAGTGTCATGAATAAGGTATCGAAATATGCTCATCTGACCGTAATAAATGCCCATATCCCCTGGGCTTCCGGGGTCTCCGCCCCTTGACCCCCGCCGGGTCTTTGCCCCAAGACACCCCACGCCAATTTACGCTACGCTCTACCTGATCGTAAATACTTTAGCCTCCCCACCCACTTTGAAAAAAACGTTCAGCAGGGCCTGCATGTAAGAGTGGGGGTGATGCAGATTTTTTGTCTGCCCCCGCCAAAAAAAATAAAAATAACGTTTTTGCTCATTACGCCACTGCTGGTCACCATTACATACCAATATTTGGCTCGCATAATTTCAAATTTGGCCCCCTAAGAAATCCTGGATCCGCGCCTGTATAATTATGAAGGTGCTATCGCCAGGCTGGGCAGTCAGTCATGAACGTCATCCGCATCGCTCAACTTTCGTTGCATGCAATGCAATGGACCGCTGGAGTTATAATTATGTAGCAGCCCCATATACGTATTTACTCATCAATTTCGTAATGATATATGCGCCAAACGAGAACTATCATTCAGTATTTTCGATCCAGCATTGCACCAGCCTATCACAAAAATATTATAGAGAACTATGAATGACTTCAAAATATGATTCTATTGATATTATGTCAAATTCATTCAGAAGAAATAAATCAGTCAGAGACAATCTTTCTTCATTCAAGCTATCGACTCCATCCAGCCTCTCAATAATTACCTAATGCATCCATCCTAGGACCAACTCCATTAAGCCTTTCATTAACTTGTCAGCTACAAATGCAATATGACTTAATCAGAAGAGTAATACTAAAAGTCACAAAAACAACAGAAGACCGTTTTGTGGGGAATTTAAGTTTTGATCAGGGCTTCCTTATCATCATTATCGTTCAGCACAGTTGAGATTTAATAAGGGAAGAAACCTGTAGGCATGCAATTCATACTGGGAGAACGGCATTCTCTTCACTGCTACTTTGAATGGAAACTCTGAGTGAATATTCATTTGATCCAAAGCTAGGGAATTCCATGTTATGTCCAGGACGCGTATTTTTATCTTTAGTGTGATATTTTGATAGTTTATATACGCATTACTCACAATTTCCGTATGCGCATTCCCATTTCCTAAAAAGTATGACTTCATTTATTGTATTTTTACTTTTTTAATCTGTATGAATGACATTAAATGTGGCCCTATGAACTGTAATTTTGCATACACAGTAATTATACTTCCCCTAATTCTCTCTCTCCCTCTTTCACCCCCCTTCTCAGTCTCCCAGTTACCTGTTTCTTACCTTATACTTCGTTATACCTTACACTATCCTCCTCTCGATTCCCTCTTCTCTAAATCTCCTTTTCTCTACTTCGTTATACCTTACACTATCCTCCTCTCGATTTCCTCTTCTCTAAATCTCCTTTTCTCCCACTTTCCTTCTACTCTCCATTTTTGCTATATCTCTCAGTGCAATATGTGAACATAGTTTGACCCTGTTTTAAGAATTATACTGTCTTAATTATTTTGATTGCCGTATTGTTTTTGTTTTAATGTTCTCACATTGTATGATAATTGTTACAACATTGATTTGTAAGTTCAGTAGTTTTTAGCATGTATATTTCCTAGAATTTGAAGGAATTTTCTTAAAACTTTCAAAATGCCTCTTACGTGGATTTTTATTTGGATGAATCGCTATGACGTTTGAATATATATATATATATATATTAATTATTGAGAGTACCGAAGCTGTGACGTCATAAAAATCTATTTTTGGAATTTCTCAATTTTTTCTTCATTTTCCGAAAGAGCATCAAAAATAATGTCCAAATGTCGAAAACCAATTGAATATATTGTAAAGTATTGGCCGAGATATGACCATCTGAATAAAAAGATTACCTATGGGAACTCAGTGTTATATTGCTCTGGCTCGTAATGTTATGAACCAGAGCAATATAACACTGAGTTCCCATCGGCAATCTTTTTATTCAGATGTTCATATCTCAGCCAATACTTAACCTATATTGGTTTACGACATTTGGACATTATTTTTGGTGGTCTTTCGGAAAATGAAGAAAAAATTGGGAAATTCCAAAAATAGATTTTTGATGACGTCACACTTCACACTCTAACATGGCAGAGCTTGAGAGGCCTGGCAGGGCCACTGCCGGGGGTTCCGGGGCGGAGCCCCATCATGCTCTCGAGTTTATTTGACTTTCAAGAGAGAAATTGTCTTTAAGAGAGAAAAAAAAGGTTATTTCTAAAATGGAATGAAAGGGCTCTTGATCGTCAAATAGCCCTTTCGTTTCATTTTAGAAATAACCTCTCTATCTCCCTATAGACAATTTTGTGAGATGGAATGTTCAATCTGAGGGCTTTTTTGTGCTCTTTGTAATGGCCAAGAGCACACAATGGGGGCAGTGCAATTTAAATTTCTAGGGATGGATTAGAGTTTTTATCGCTTTTGAAAGTCAAATAGTCCTTTCATTTCATTTTAGAAATAAACTCTAATCTATATCCCGGCCTTGATATTTAAATTGCACTGCCTAATTGTGTGCTCTTTTTAAAGAGCACAAAAATGCCCTCAGATTAGGCAGCAAGTAGCAGAAGACGCATACTGGACACAACATTCAATGGGATGTCCACATCATTGAGTTTGAAACGCACTTCTGGTCAAGAATGGTAGAAGAAACCATCTGCATAAAAAGGATAAATCATTCACTGAATAGGGATTCTTGCTATACATTGTTACCTTTCTTCGCTCCAATGATCTCGCAAGATATTGTGTAAATAATAAAAGGTCCAGGGGAGTTATTGTTGGAAGCTTTAACCAAGGAGTTTTAAAGGGCCCCCGCCAACCAAATGCGATTTTATTCCTGTATGCAGGGGCGGATCCAGCCGACGGCAAGGGAGGGGGCCGAAAATTTGAAAACCGGGTGTTTTTACATGTTTTTTTTTTCTAGGGGAGGGGGCCCAGGCCCCCCGGGCCCCCTCCCTGGATCCGCCACTGCCTGTATGGGTATGGGTAATGTCATATTTGTATTCGAATGACTCACCCGGAGTGAATTGTTCAATTGGGGTTTACTTGCAACACTATCTTATCCTCAAAAATGTGAAACTGCATGAGAAACTTTGACAGAACTAGCAGCCAATGTGAGATGCAAGCTCAGACATTAAAAGTGCATTCGATTTTTCTTTCAAATAAAATAATGTAGAACGACAGACAGACTGGAGGCTGCTTTTACCATGAATATTTAAAATCTCGTTTCCTTTCTACAATAATTCTTTTAGTCACCTTGTACATATTATAAATCACGATGATAATTTGAAATAATAGTGATAGCCTAACTATAATGATAATACTAATGAAAATGAAAGCATAACATTTTCTAAATTATAGAATCTATTATTTTCATCATTATCATCATTGATATTGTCATATCATAGATATTATCATAGATTTGCAGATGTACCGGAAAAGCCATATGAACGCAGAGTAATTGACTGTTTATAAGTTATGTCTTTATCCATGATAATCATTAGGTTATTCAAGTGTTGTTATCTCCCCTGTCTTCAGAGTTGTTCGCGTCTGAGTCTCCAGTTTGTCGGGGGTACAGGCAGGAGAACTTCTAGTTTATGTCGATAATGTGATGCTTAAGGGTCTGGAAATATTCATTTTGAGAGCAGATATCCTCAAAATTGTAAGTAAAAAGTGGTACCAACTGATTGTATGATATCTTGCCTTGCAAATTATGCTATTGCTTTATTTTTGATGGATCACATTTTTTTAAAAATCAGCTGTAAACCCCCGTGCGTGAAGTAAGGTCTCGTTGTTTTTCATGACTTTTTTTTGTTGCAGCGCGCACGCCAATCCGAAATCGAATTTTTAGATCGCGATATCTCCGGGATCCTTTGACGATATATATTCTAGTTGAACCAATTTGTAGTAAAAACTTTGCCGTCCATTTGGTAATAATTAAAATAAATAAATTTGTGGAGAATATGAGAAACATAGATCGAATATCACATTTTATAATATTGTCAAAATCTCCGCGAACTTTTGTCACCCCTTCATACTTGTAAGTGCATTCAACTACAATGATTCAGCAATTTTGGTTCTAATTAGGCTGGGCCATAGGCCAGGGGGGCACTGCAAAATTGCTGAATAATTTTCAAGTTGAATGAATGCACTTACAAGTACGTCCCCCCTGGCCTATATGGCCCAGCCCAAGAACCAGAATTGCTGAATCATTGTACTGGTTGAATGCACTTACAAGTACGTGCTTCGTGTACGAACTGTACTAACGTGTACACATAGTATAGATATGGTCCATGTGCGCGTGCTGTGTAAACATAGCCCAATCAGAATATAATGTATAAAAACGCGTAACGAGTTATATTTAATAACAATTTTGCGTGAAGAGAGCATCACAAGAAAGACAGAGTTTTAAAGACATACAGCTAGCTTATAACAGCATCATGGCTTCTGGGAAGGAACAGAGAGTGGATCCTTCATGGAAAGACAGTATAACGAAGAAAGGTGAATTTAAACGCCATGCCTCGGTGTTCCGAAACTGGGTCACCGCTGACGGGAGTTCCAGGCGGAGAAAGGCCGCTACCACCTCTACGTCTCCCTGGCCTGCCCGTGGGCTCACCGCACTCTTATCTATCTGAAACTGAAGGGGCTGGGAAATGCCATTGGAGTCACTGTAGTGGACTGGTTTCTCGGGGATAAAGGATGGTTTTTCTCTGACGATAAACCAAAGACGTCGCTCGACACGGTTAATAACTGTACAAATTTGAGGGAAATTTATCAAAAAGCGAGCCCGGATTACGCAGGACGTGTGTCAGTGCCCGTCTTGTGGGACAAGAAAAGTAAGACGATCGTCAACAATGAATCTTCGGAAATCATACGCATGCTCAACAAGGACTTCAACGCCTTCTCAGCCACCAAGGACCAACAAGAATTAGATCTCTGCCCTGCGGATCTGCTGAACGAAATCGACAAAGTCAACTTCTGGATCTATGACAACATCAACAATGGTGTGTATAAATGCGGCTTTGCAACGAGTCAGGAAGCTTACAACGATGCTGCTGTCAAGCTCTTTGCAGCACTTGATAGAGCCGAAGAGGTGCTATCCAAATCCCGTTACCTGTGTGGAGATAGACTGACAGAAGCCGACATCCGACTCTTCACTACCCTCGTAAGGTTCGATACTGTCTACGCCCACCATTTCAAGTGCAACAAGAAACGGATCGTCGACTACCCGAATCTCTGGGGCTTTACGCGTGATATCTTCCAGACTCCAGGAGTAAGTGAGACTGTAGATCAAGAACACATCCAGAAACACTATCAAATGAGTCATGAAAGCATCAACCCTACTCGCATTGTGGCCATCGGACCTGATCTCGACTTCGATAGTCCACACAGCAGAGATATCAAATTCCAGAAATAGGCTGGAATTTCGTTTTCACGTAGGTTTCACAACGGATATTTTCCAGTTTAAATGCTATAGGCCTATGGTATCCCCACTCACTCCCCTTTTTCTTCCATGGCAAGTTGTGAAGGATTTTGTAAAAAAAAAAAAAAAATGATAGAATGTAGAATGACTTGAAGAGGGCTTCAAGTTCGAAGAACTATATAGAAGTACTCATATTTTATCAAAACGGCGATTGTACTCTTTTTTGCGGGGGGTGACATCTGCTTTTATGTATATAGTCCTACAAATATTGTTTCATTATGTTTGCTACTTGTTTCAATGTACAGATTAAAGTGCATTCTAGTTTTATTTTATTTAATTCCTTAATCCTTATTCTATTTATATAAATAAATATTTTAAATCAACGAGGGGATACATTATACGTTCTAGAAATCACTTTGCAAAAGAAATTCTTCAAAAAAAGTGGGAAAAAACAATATTGTCGAGTCCCTGTTGTATACATGGATTTGATCAAATATTCAAATTTAGTACGTAAATGTTTGTGAAATTAATTCATCATTTGCATATTGTTCCAAATATCCAAAAATATTTCGTCAAAGTATTTTTATTCGGTTTCTGTCTCGTATACCTGAAATGAATACGAAAATCAAAAATGTATTAATGATATCGAATACCACTGTTATAACATCCAAACATAAGGCGATATTATCATTGAACAAAAACAGCAGATTAATTATATATTTATATTGTCGAGTCCCTGTTGTATTCATAGATTTGATCAAATATTTAAATTTAGTACGTAAATGTTTGTGAAATTAATTCATCAATTGCACGTTGTTCTAAAAATCCAAACAAATTTCGTCAAAGTATTTTCATTAGGTTTCTGTCTCGTATACGTTAAATGAATATGAAAATAAGAAAATGTATTAATAATATCGAATACCGCTGTTGCAACATCCAAACATAAGGCTATATTATCATTGAACAAAAACAGCAGATTGATTAATTATTTATATTGTTTAACATAATACATTGGTGGCAATGAAAAGTTGATGTTGTTAATTCGTCCATGTTTTAACAGTATGCTTAATCAAGTTTGTTTATATGACACATGCAGTGTGTAGATAAGTAGGGACTACGTTTGCTTGAAATTATAGCAGTTTGCTGCGGTGTTGTATTCCCAGTTTGCATCAGCAGTTTAAGATTGTTCTTTTCTTGGCAATTCACATGCTAAAGCAAATATCGGTGACTTTGCATTTTGTAATTACTCAATACGGCAAAGTAAGTGCATGGGGTATATCAGCTCGTGCAAACGATTTTTTAAAAACATTACATTTAATACGGTCACGGGTCAGCAACTCCACGGAGAGTATTTTGCTGAATCATGCATGTATACGTTAACACTGCGGTAAACAAAGGTTACGTATTTCACTAATTTTGTTCTTACACGAAATATAAACAGAGGAGAAACACAATACCACGTATATTATAGAATCATTTTTTTACCATGCCAAGTTGTTTATCATTTTTATTACCTTTATTATGTTGTTAAAGTACTCGTGTATGTGGTCTGGTGTGCATTTTGTTCAATATTGGTAAAGATAGATATTAGATTAGAATAAAAATGACATTAAATCTAGACTTTTTGCATTATTCATAAAGCTTTTCTTTTAACGATTGTCAAAACCCCGGAATGATAACATTTTTAAAAATTGCTAAATTTTCATGACTTTAACAAAATTCTAGGGATCTTTTATTCGTAAGATGAGTGATTCATTTAGAATCGAGGAATGGAAGTACAAAAATTGATTTGTAATTGTTTATGTACTATATTATATAAATAAAGGATACATCCAAATTTAGAATTGAGGAGAGACCTGCATTTTTATTTTATCAGTGCCGTGTTTATATCAGCTTTAAAATTTAAATTTTAGTTGATCAGTTGCAAAAAATTACGAATAGCAAGAAATAAGAGAGAAAGAGAGAGAGAGAGAGAGGAGACGGAAGAGAGAGAAGGAGAGGAGGAAAATGAACATGAACACACAAACCTCCCAACACCCCTGCTCGGTCGTTATGCTCTATCGATCCCTCTCATCTCACCCGGTTACATCAACGAGACCAACAAGGGGGGAGGGGGGGGGGAGGAGAGCATTATCGACTTCACACCCCTGCTCGGTCGTTATGCTCCATCGATCCCCTCTCATCTCACCCGGTTACATCAACGTGACCGACAC
Organism: Mesocentrotus franciscanus; assembly: GCA_037976565.1. Lineage (NCBI taxonomy): Eukaryota > Metazoa > Echinodermata > Echinoidea > Camarodonta > Strongylocentrotidae > Mesocentrotus > Mesocentrotus franciscanus. Next base: position 375,197 of record CP137682.1, on the reverse strand, counting down.
CAGACCGACAAGCACTATCCGAACACCCCTGCTCGGTCGTTATGCTCTGTGGATCCCCTCTCATCTCACCCGGTTACATCAACGAGACCGACAAGGGGTGGGGGAGAGCATTATCCCGACTTCACACCCCTGCTCGGTCGTTATGCTCCATCGATCCCCTCTCATCTCACTCACCCGGTTACATCAACGTGACCGACAACAGACCGACAAGGGGTGGGGGATGAGCACTATCCCGACTTCACACCCCTGCTCGGTCGTTATGCTCTTTCGATCTCCTCTCATCTCACTCACCCGGTTACATCAACGTGACCGACACCAGACCGACAAGGGGGGGGGAGGAGAGCATTATCCCGACTTCACACCCCTGCTCGGTCGTTATGCTCCATCGATCCCCTCTCATCTCACTCACCCGGTTACATCAACGTGACCGACACCAGACCGACAAGGGGAGGGGGGTGAGCACTATCCCGACTTCACACCTCTGCTCTGCCGTTATGCTCTGTGGATCCCCTTTCATCTCACCCGGTTACATATCAACGAGACCGACAAGGGGGTGGGGGAGAGCATTATCCCGATCCCACACCCCTGCTCGGTCGTTATGCTCCATCGATCCCCTCTCATCTCACTCACCCGGTTACATCAACGTGACCGACACCAGACCGACAAGGGGCGGGGGGGGAGAGAGCACTATCCCGACTTCACACCTCTGCTCTGCCGTTATGCTCTGTGGATCCTCTCATCTCACTCACCCGGTTACATCAACGTGACCGACACCAGATCGACAAGGGGCGGTGGAGCATTATCCCGATGACCTGTACATAAAAACTGACGACCATTTCCTTAAAATGGTCCTCTTACATGTCTTAAAAATATCGTCTGCTGAGCTAGAGCCAGGACAGATCTTCTGGGAGATCTGGCAGATCTTCTAGCTCGTCTCGACAGATGGTTTATCTACACAATAATATGTAAGACTATCGATCGGCGACTAAGTCCAAGCTATACGTAATACCGACCACATCACATGGCGACCGTACGTAAACCTTTTTGAGTTGACAGCGCTCATACACTTTGAATCAAACCAAATATCGAGTAAACCAATGATTTTGTACTCTGTAACGTATGGACACCAAATGAACAAAGTAATACCTTGGAGGATTTTAAAGCCCCACCGCACTTCTAGCTACTTGCGCCCTCTATATAGCAAACAATGCCTAAGCGGTGACCGTTGGTCCCCCATGGTCCCCTTTTTCTTATGTTAATTGAGAGCTGATTTGATGAGATAACCACCTGTCAGTGACCATGCAGGGAGGTCTAATCCCTTCTGGAAAAACTAGTGCAGATAGGCTTTAAAGCTTATTTTCCTTTTTAAAATTCCTGGCATCAAACGATTACAGTCATGAAACAAAATAGATACAGCGTGTGCAGAAAATGTTGCCTTTCTACTCATGCGTCTGGCATTTATTATAGGGCTCTGAATCACAATTTATTGAGCCAAACCACAAAATATGGAATGATTGTCACGGAAGTGTTAAAATCATGACGACTTAATGAGAATGCATATATAATATATTTTGAATAAGATTCAATAAAAATATTTATTCCAATATTCTTTAGGCTAATATTTGTCTAGTTCATCATTCAATTACATGTATATCAAAATACATCGATCAAGACTAGACTGTGAATAACTTCAACGCATCTGATTTAATTTCTTTAAAATATAGAGAACGAATGAATACAGATTAAACATAGATCATGTATTACTGATCATTGACATTGACATACAGCATCTCAGAACGAACTTATATTCACATCTGCATTGCAATCATTGTGTAAACATTAATTTTCAAGAATCACAAGATATATCATAAGAGCTACAATTCAGAGATTAACAATGAATTTATTACTAGTAATTTCACCATGTTTACACCTGCATGCTTTTTAACTGAAGACTGAAGTCAACATAATTCAAGCATGAAGATATAAAAAGGTTCCGTTTTCATAAATCTTTTGTCTGCACACCTGAAGCGAGGCGGCAGTAGTTTGTCGGCCTGCATTGTGAATGGAAATTGATTCGCATAATATCAACGTGAAAAATGCGACAGTTAAACAGAATATCATATTTAGTGCATGCATATAGTACAGTAGTACAACACAATACATGTACTCCCCTCAACTAAGGTGTAAAAGAGAACGCGGCACTCTGGCACTGCTAAATAAAACACAATATCATATTAGCTGCATAGTGCATACGGTATAATAGAATAATCATATGCAAATGAATCGTAATTACACTGATGTTAAGTTTATTACAAAGAGAATTGTGAAGGGTGAAAATGCTGTGTGGACAGACAAAAAAATACCACTATAAATCATTATACAAAATGTAATCATCAAAGAAATATATGCAGGGTTGTATATTGGACTGTTGGCTGCCGTGAACGGTGAAGTATATCAAGACATTTATCAAATTAAATATAATTCGCTGGCAATGAAATTCTTTACTGAAACAATAAATATATAAACAAATCATGATTAATCAAGGCCGTTACTTTACAAAAGAATACAATCAACCTTAATTTTCCTTCCTCTTTAAACTCTGAATTATTATATCTTCCCCGTCATGAATTTCTATCAAATTTTAATATAAATGGAATATTAACACGAAAAAAGTACTTTTATTGTAATAGAACCTTATATTAATGCCTCCACATTTTCAAGAAAATCTAATTGAAAAACGTAATGTTATATAAACAAGAAAAGGAAAGATTACAAACGATTACATCTGCCAGTAAAAGCCACTGGTGCTATTTTGAAAACATCCTTTCAATTATACAGTCATTATAGTCATTACCACTTAAAAGTTATTCAAAATTAAATATCTTTTCAACGACTATTTAAAAAAAGAATCTATGCCTACATGTATTCATGCCCTAAATTTTCTAAACGCAATCCAGAATACAATATTCATGAAAAATCCAAAATTTAACGTCTAAAATAAGGCAGAGCAGTCCACAGGAAAATTAGTAGATCTACTTCTGGAATTTGATATCCCTTCCATGTGTGCTATCGAAGTCCAGGTCAGGTCCAATGGCCACAATGCGGTTTGGGTTGATGTGTACATGGCTCAACTGGTAATGTTTCTGGATGTGTTCTTGATCTACAGTCTCACTTACTCCTGGAGTCTGGAAGATATCACGCGTAAAGCCCCAGAGATTCGGGTAGTCGACGATCCGCTTCTTGTTGCACTTGAAATGATGGGCGTAGACACTGTCGAACCTTACGAGGGTAGTGAAGAGTCGTATGTCGGCTTCTGTCAGTCTATCTCCACACAGGTAACGGGATTTGGATAGCACCTCTTCGGCTCTATCAAGGGCAGCAAAGAGTCTAGGAGCGGCATCGTCGTAAGCTCCCTGAGTTGTTGCAAATCCACATTTGTACACACCTATGTTGATGTCGTCATAGATCCAGGAGTTGACTTCGTCGATTTTGCTCAGCAGATCCGCAGGGCAGAGATTTACTTCTTGTTGTTCCTTTGTAGCTGAGAAGGCGTTGAATTCCTTGTTGAGCATCCGCATGATTTCTGCAGATTCATTATTGACGATGGTTTTGTTCTTCTTGTCCCAAAGGACGGGCACTGATACACGACCCGTGTAACCCGGGCTTGCGAGCTCGTAAATCTCTCTCACGTATTTGCAGTTGTTGACAGTATCGAGCGTTGTCTTAGGTTTATCATCCGAGAAGAACCATCCCTTGTCTGCCATCAGCCAATCGACGACCGTAATCCCAATAGCTTCATCCAACCCCTTCAGTTTACGAGTGATAAGGGTACGGGAAGCCCACGGGCAAGCCAGTGAGACGTACAGATGATAGCGGTCCTTCTCCGGCTGGAATTTTCCGTCAGCAGTGATCCAGTTGCGAAAAGCAGTGGTAGCGCCTTTATATTCACCCTTCTCATTCGTTGGCACCGGCGCCATTTTCTCTTTATTGTGATCAGACGACATGGTAGCGATATTTTTTTTGTAAAATGTGAGTTTGTTGTTAGGTAAATAACTCAGCACGATGTAAACAATAAAGCTCCAATTGTGTGTAATATTCCTGATGATCTAGCCGCAGCTATGATATTCAAATCTCGATCCTATTATGATACAGCACAATTTTAGTATGCATCGCATTCAATCAGCCGAACACAAAATGTCCGCGCACAGACTACGATGTTAAGCTGGAGGTCAGTTTGTACTACATGTACGTTCCTACACCCTGCCTATATAGCCTTGAAGCTCAATATTCATACATTCTGAATGAGCGTGCGGTGTAGAAATTATCAAGATGGTGGTTATTAAAGGGCAACCGAACCCTTGTAATAAGTCCATTTGTATGAAAGCAGAAAAATAAGATAAACGGAATGGCGAAAGTTTGAAACCGTAACCGGACCAAGAATGTTATAAGAATGGGCCTACCTTTGTGGTAGGGTCCATATGGTGTTTAATATGAAGGTTTGAAATTATGAGATCACTAGCAAATTGGCAGTTCGGTCAGTGGAATGTGTAGTCGCGGATCATTCGTTTGTCGTGTACAATTCAATTCAATTCAAGACTTTATTCCAGACTCAGCTGCAAGAGCAGAGGTCCATATAACATATTTACATGTAGATATAAACAATGAACAAGAATAACAGGGGAACATAATAAAACAGACATGATTATCTACATGAAGATATAAACAATGAACAAAAAAAAAAAAAAAAACATATAATTTTTTTTTGTTTTTCTCCTCATGCAGTGCCTTCTCCCTTGCTAAAAACATATTATGGATAACATACTTATATAGGTCCTCTGAAGAGAAAATACCCCTCGTTTCTGAGTCATATATTTTCTTTTAAATTGAATTTTTAGTCATTTTGTGTGTTGGAACAAATGAAAAATTTTACGGCCAGTACATCACAGAGACATTACAGATTCAGCCAAATTGAAGAGCCAATTCACTTAGTGATTACAACTTTCAAAAATTCATAACTTTCTCATTTCTCACTTTGTCTGATTTCATTCTAACGTTCATTAGTCTACTTTTCAGATTTTGCTACTTTCCTCTAGAGTTTTTTTGCTTTCAAGGTTGAATTTCCCTTTAACTTAAACTATTAAATAGTCCTTTTGTCGTCCAGCCATCACAAGAGAAAGAGAGAGAGGTGGGATGGGGATCCGATAGTATGCAGGCACAAACCCTGGTCAGTCGTACCGGTGTGTTGGCTCAGTCAGTAGAGCGTCCGCCTCACAACCGGGAGGTCGTGGGTTCGAACCCCGGCCGCGTCATACCAAAAGACGTTAAAAGATGGGAGTCGCTGCTACCTTGTTTGGCGTTCAACAATAAGGGGATAGAGCAATGTCGATCTGGCGCTGCTCAGTGGCTGCCGGGCTCACGATCAATTGAGCAAAAAGAATTTCCATTTTCGGTTTAATAAAATTTGGAGTGGACATTAAAAGATTATTATTATTATTATTATTATTATTATTATTATTATTATTAAAAGAGAGACTGCACTATAAGACTACCATAGCTGGGCTAGGCTTCTCTCAAGGCACAATGATTTTTTGATAAAGTGTCAAATTAGGGTCTGTGCTTGCAGACTAGGATGGGGACGGGGGTGGATACAATTATAGATGAATACAAAGTGTGAGAGAGAGAGAGAGAGAGAGGAAATGCGTGAGAATGGGGAGAACATGAGTGAGTGAGAAATTAAGAGAGAGAGAGTGTGGGGGGCTGCAACGGTATATTTATGTGTTCCTCCACAGCTGAATCCCCGAGATCAAACTCTGGACCCATATTTCTCGTACGGGGACAATGATTCGCCTGGGTGGTAGAAGGGCGTTAGCTCGAATTTCAGATAAAATATGAAGCGCTAAGCAGAAGGGCGTTAGCACTAAATCGCCTCAAACTTTTATAAAACTGACTTATTTCCGATAAAAATTTGTGGCCGTGTTCTACTATAACATTTCTATTAATCTTTTATGTTTTAAACCAATTTTCAGGACGGAAAGCAGTTTAAATATAAAACAAATCTTTAAATGCGAATAATTCGAAAAGTAGTTTTCGAGTCGCTTGCGCGCTAACGCCCTTCTGCCAACCGGGCGACGGATCACCTTTCCGCACGAATGAAATGACGTAGTACTATATATACACAATGTCATGTATAACTTATAAGGATGCAGGGAGGGTAAGATCTCCTCTTGATAAAAAAAAAATAGAAAGAAAGATCAGCCCCCAGCCAGTATTTTATTCTTGTTAGGAAAACGAGACACTAAATGATATTTGAATTATTCGCTGAATATGGATCACCTACACACCTACTAATTAATTATGGTAAATGTTCATGGCCAGTATAGGCCTAGAACACACCGCCCCTCCGCGGTTTCCACCCACGAGTAGCAACTGTAAAGATAAACTATCTATGCATCTAACCATGAAACAAGCAAACATCACTGCAACTATACATGTACATGTGTTGTTATTGAACATATTAATATCCCTATACTACCGACAAGCCGGCCGTCATAATTGAACATGAAAGCTTTGGATTAAAATAAAAGAGTATATAGGGTCTATCAAATATCAAATGAGCGAATTTATTGATGTGTCCCCCACGCTCTCCCCTGGATCCGCCTCTGCATATAAACCGTTCAGTTCGATTTGTAAATATATAAATCCCTTTTTTACATTTTTGAATGGTTTAACTATAAACAAAAAATCCTTCTTCCTTCACCAGTTGGTACAATTTGTCAACATTGCAAGTAAAGCAATTTCAATCATAGCATGATAGACTACCAAGATGTACCTATACGTGCCTTCACGGTTGTTTCAACGCAAAGCATGCCGGGACAGATTTTGAGTACGGCAGTAGATTTTCATCTTCGCCGCGATCAGCTGTTCCATTGCCAACAACGGGAATGTTATCCTGTCGAATCAGGGAGGTGGGAGTACAAGGAGTGGAAACTCGAATTGACGATACCCTAGGGTATTTTTCGTTGGATTAGAACTAATCCAATGGCTGGAAATAGCAATGATCAATCTGTCACACACAGCGATTTCAAAGCCACCGAGCTAATGGTTATGCAAGGTTACGTAAGAGTAAGCCCTTTTCCAGCGCTGACTTGTAAACAAATGCGAGAGCGAGGTCATTCTGCTCACTTTGAGGTTCCATGCGCCGTGCCGACTTTTAAGCGTTCTCCCACCTCCCCAGCTCATCGCCCTTTTAGGCAAAGACGTACGCGAAAAGCTATATCAACGCTTTATGGCTGCGCAGTGGTCGCTGGTTAACTCTACACGTGCGCATTACAGTTACAAAAGGTATTCTTTCAGCAGTATTTGAGTCTTTGTTTCAGCGAAATCGGCCAAGAAATAACGGAGATACGATGTGAGTACGATTATTTTATGAAATTTATACATAAATATGAGATATGGAATGCCTATAACTTCCGACAAAAAGTGCACATTGATTCATTTTTGATCGAAAAGAACAGACTTCAATCTTGCAACTGTTTTTAGTCCCATGCATGTGTTCCTGCGTGTTTTTTTTTCGTGATTTTTTTAAAATTCACACAAATTTCGAAAAATCCAAAGATTTTCGGGTTTCTACCCGGAAGTAAAGATATTCTCGTGCACATCGATCGATAAAGTGTTATTTACCTCCCTGTTTACAGGAACACAGAGAGTACTTATATTGATTCGAGAGGTATAATGAGTAAATAACTTGTCTTAACCTATGCTAGGGCTAGGCTAGAGTTTACTTGACAAAAAAAAAAATAAAAAATAAATAAATAGATCTATATAGACTAGTCGGTCAAGTCTCTAGAAAACAACAACAACAGTAATGAAAATGCTGTAATGATGATGGTAGTAATAACAACGAGGTGGAACTTGGAGTTGTAGTTGGACTCTTCAAAGTTCCAGCTTGCTGGTTATTATTTATTACTAGACTAGGGTCTATTAGTAAGATCTAAGTCACTTAGTAAGTGGGGAAAAAAATAATTCATGCATCTGGAGCAATAAATTATTAGGCTCTATTATTAGTATTATGCATCAGCAGATCCAAACAATTTTTAAAGAGGGAAGTCTGGCAGGAAAAAATGCTTTTGTAGAAAGAAGGATCATGAGAATATCGAGTGAATATGGGGATCTAATATTAGTAATAAGCCAGATATGTAAGGAAATTTGTTGCTAGTAATGAGTATGACAATCAACAATTTTGTCTTTTTTGGGGGTAGGCCTCGTTCAATCACCCACATGTATGACAGTGGACATGCCAATGCAATGTACATGCATGAACATGTATGTAAACAATGCTGAACAAACAAAAAGCATAATGATAAAGTAAGTAGATCTATTAGTATTAAAGAGTATAACATTCTACAGATAATACACATGGTCATAAATTCAATGTTGATTAAAACCTCCCTGAGCTGATGAGTAAACCTAGATTTTTTTTGTTTTTTTTCGATCAAAACTTCAAATGTTCAGGACATTTATTTTTTATTTGAATTTACTTAAATGTTTGATGACCTATTCGGAAATGTTCTGCTTCAATTAACTTCAGGCTCTTTTTCTTGGTGGACTTCCCCTTTAAATAGAACATTTTGTGTGATGTAGAGTTGAAAATTGCTAATTTATAAAGTCTCTTACAAGTTATTTTATTCATTTTCCCCCTTATTTTCAATATCTACAGAATCATATGCCACGAGTAGTTCCATACACTGATGCTGATGATGTCTACCGCTATCAGTCACCAGGGGTTATGCAGGCTTTGTGGAAAGCCAATAACACGCCGTGGTATTCCAAAGGAGAAGTGGGTAAACTTGGCAAGGGAGGCACTATCTGTTGACTTTGATACAGACAAATTTGATGTTCATCCTTTGATGATTTGTGAGTCTTGTGACCAGAAACTCACAAGATGGAATTTGAAAAAAAGAAAGAAGGCTCATGCACAAAGAGGATCACTTAACATTGTTGTTCATGAATTCGAACTTCATGAACAATCCAGCACCAAAGTAGACTCTAGACCCACAGACCTGTTATCAGCATTTTCTGATTTGCACCAAGCCTATATTGAGGAAATGGGCCTACTTGTGAATAGGACTGAGAAAAACATAATGTTAATTTTGCCTGATGATAATGGGAACTCCAAGGTTTGTGTGACAATTAATGAGAATGGGTTGTGGACCATACAGGGATATGGAAGGCTAGTTGACACTCACAGGACGCACCACAAGGACATCCCCACACACCTCGATATTGATTCATTTCCGCTTTTGATTTCTAATCTTCATGAACTATATATCTGTCCTGGTAATCCAGAATTTGTAGTCCCCGATCTTGTATTACATGGAAAACCAGCGTACATCCATCATCAACCATCAAGCAGCACAGTTCGCCATACAGCATGCCCGATCCTCAAGCAAGACGACAAGAGGTGTAGTATGTGTCGCATGTACCGATCCAACCTAGCAGCAATTTCCAAGAGACATCATGCTTCATCCTCGCCAGCTCCAAAAGCAAACTACAAGTACATGAAGCCTGTCAAGCTGGCTAAGAGGCTGAAGACCTCAAAAGGCAAGGAAAAAATCATGAAGAAAAAGATCTCTAAGCTGGAGGGAAGAATGAAGGCAATGTTTGAGCAGGAGGCTATTGACATTGGGGAAAAAGAGAGTGCTGCTTTTGCAGCAATATTTGAAAAAGAAGATCCCGATATAAATAACAAATTCCCGGAAGATTCACCGCAGCAACTTCTTTGGCAAGAACAAAAGAAGCGCCTAAGTCGCAGCCCCAAGGGAATGAGGTGGCACCCAGCTGTAATTCGCCTTTGCATTGCCTTGTGTGCGAAATCTCCCAAGGCATATGAGATACTATGTACCTCCGGATTTTTAACTCTCCCTACCCAGCGCACATTACGCTGCTACACCCACTTCACGACCCACAAACCAGGATTCAACAAAGAATTTATTGAAAGAGTGTGCACCGACATGAACCTTAAGTCTCTTGGGGAAACACAGAGAAAAGTAACTCTCGCTTTTGACGAGATGAAGGTATCCCAGGGTCTGGTATATTCACACTCCACAGGTGATATTACTGGATTTACCAGCCTGGGTACCATGAATACAGAGTTTGAAGAGTTTGCCAGGAAATGTGGAGACAGCGACGACCCGAAGATGGCATCTCATGTTCTCGTTCTTATGGTGCGGGCTATATGCTCATCATATAGAAAACCTGTAGCATATTTCTCAACGCATGGAGTGACCAGCGACCAATTGTATGCAATCACAATGGAGGCACTCGAGTACCTCGCACTATGCGGCTTTGTGGTCAAAGCTTTGGTCAGTGATGGGGCTTCAGCTAACCGTGGCCTCTACAAGCTACTCACAAGCTCAAGTCCTCATGACCATTGTTTTGTTAATCCCTTCAATGATGAGACAGTGTATCTATTCAGCGATGTCCCCCACCTGATGAAGACAACAAGGAACAATCTTGAAAATTCTGGGTACCACCAGAAGACAAGGAACCTGAAGGTTTGTTTTGTTTGCAGATTCACACTACATCTATTTTTATCTTTTTGGGACAACCTATGGATGAAAAATGACACATTAAGTTTTCATTAATTTTTGTTGGTAATTGTTTTAAATCGAGTATGGATTTTTGGTATCTGCACTTTCTGCAGTGCCAGTATCAACATAGTGCCAGCCAATAAATACATGTTGTATTCCTTTCGCTTTGTTTACTTACAGTTTTAGCCATCTGGGAGTTTGTAATTTCCTTTATATCTGCCATATTACAATTTTCAAGTTTTGATTACCAAATTCAAATTTGTTTTGTATATCTGGCATGTATGACACATGTAATTTTCTCGAGAAAGTGCTAGTTTATATTCCTCAAAGTTCCTTCATATTATCTAAGCCAGTTTTTATTTATTCTTTTGCATAGTTCCGCGGCTTGGATGTGTCATGGCAGCATATCCTACAAGTGTATGAATGGGACATGAAAAGCTCACGAAGTCTTCGATTGCTACATCGCATTGGAGAAGATCACGTCCACTTGACCTCATCTCATCGGATGAAAGTCAAACTCGCTGCCCAGGTACGTGAAATATGGATTGAAATCTGATAGTTATATTTTAAATTGTACATATGCACCTTAGAAGCAAACAACATTGCGACAGATGGCTTACTTTATGAACATTTAATTTTGCATTTTTGCATTTTTGCATCTTTGCTAATTCTGTGATGCCACTGTCACTAAAAGTTCCACTGTAATGTATGTTCATTTACACTGTATCCAAACTACAGTATGTGAAATTAATCATCCCACATTTATTAATTAAGTTGAAAATGGTGGTTTTATTTACCCATTTACATGTACATGTATATCAGGTCATTATTCAGGTGTACAATATCATAATCATAGCTGATCGCTACACATCTTTAAAAACCAAATAATACATACGCATGTAATGTAATTTTTCTAAATATTTAATTTTAACATGTAGCTTTTTAGAAGTCCCATATTGTATTCAATATGTAATAATCTGTGTTATTCATGGAGGTATGTCATTTCGGTCATATCTCTCCAGTATTATGATGAAAATATCAAGTTACGATGCACAGACTTATTGGTATATTTCTTTCAGGTTCTAAGTTCAACCATGGCAAATGCTCTTCGGATGCAGGGAGACCCATCCACAGAGAGCACAAGGACAGTCATCGACTACTTTGACCAGTTTTTTGACTGCCTCAATGTATCTGCTCTGCATGATGGTGACAGAAGGCGGAAACCAGCTCTCCAACCGTATAGAGATGTGAACGATTGGCGCTTTACAGTAAGTTGTAATGTTATTGTTTTTATTAACTGTAAATCACTAGTAAGATGACAAACTAAACATGAATATGTAGGGTCATCTCTATTTTGTCTACAAATAGTATTGTACTGTCCAAGTGTCAATAAATGCTTAGTGCAACCAGGGAGGTGGGAGGGTGGTGCAACAAACCATCAAGGATGTAATGTTCAATCCTTCTCATCAGGCCTGCTTTTCATTGTTCATCTCCACCTGGAGGGAACATTTTATTCCATATTAGCTTTAGATTTATATTGATGTATCGTGTTGTAATGAAGAAAGAAAAAGTGTTTTGAAATTGGCATAAATGGTATACCCATCCCTGGTCTGATATCACAGATACATGTGTACTCTTTCCTTGTCTTGTGTGTGATGGCTTTTATTTTTTTATTTTTTTTAATATTTTTTTTTAACAGTGGCTTCAAGAGGACTTCCTTGCCCTTTTAGATGAGTGGGAATCTGAAGGCAAGTTAGTGAAAGTGACTCAAGCTGAAAGAGAGAAGTTGCATCTCAGCAAGCAGACCTTGAATGGAATTCGCATGACAGGTATTTATATCTTTCATAATACTGTAAGGACACATTTGAAATTAAAATCTTGATATATAACGTTAGTTTGATATAGTTCACCTGAAAATATAAATAATTAATTTCTAATTTGACAGCACTGGGAAAATGCACTTGATTCATGAAAAATTTGCAAATAGTATGGAAGCTTATTATCTACTGGCATACATGTCTCTCAGGGTGCTGAGGTAATTCATGTTTCGTGCAAGAGTTAAGATTAATTATGAGCTTTTTATCCTTTATCAGGGAGGTACAAACAGCATATTAGTAACATGATATGTTCCTTAAAGTACTGCACATTTGTGTTATATATAATTCAACCCAGTTGTTGGCAGAATCAGGGAGGTGGGTGAATGGACATCTTCAACTTTAAATCTGTAATCCAATATATGACAAATACATTTAGTAATTTCTGAATGATTTACTGCTGCAAATAATCTAGTGAATATTTATCTACCGGTACATGTACAACGATGTGCATTTTTAAAAACAATTTTGTGTGTGTTTTGTTTTGGCATTACCAGAGCCATAAATAGTACATTTTAGGCTACATACACAATTTACCTTTCGGTTTATGATATTCATTTTTGCCATATCATGTACATATTAGCAGTGGCGTATCAAGGAAAACTGCGCCCAGGGCAAGCGCTGAAATTGCGCACATTCCAACCTGTGACGGCGTTGGCATCTTTGGTTGTTCATCAGATAAAACTTTCAAGTTTTTTTTTTTTTTTTTTTTACTTTGGCGCCGGGCACGTGCCCCCCCCTCGATACACTACTGCATATTTGGAACATGTCATGGCACTTCTATCCAAACCTGATCTAAGCTTCTAATGGGCTCTAATTTTAATTTTGATTGTCTTTTTAAAATAGTGAATTCTTTCGTGGAACTTTCCGGGGAGCTACTTTCTTCAGGAGCCAAGTACATTCTGAGTGAGAAATTCAGCCAAGATCCTCTTGAGGAATACTTCGCAAAACAGAGGGGCTTAGGAGGAAAGCATGATAATCCTACTGTTGATCAGTTTGGGTCCAATATGCTTACTCTGGAAGTTGCAGGGACATGCATAAGAGCATCAAAGAGAGCTAACGTGGCAAGTGGAAGTGGTACCTCACATGGCTCTATAGACAATTCATCATTGCCAAGGAAACGGTTGTTTAAGAAGTAAACATTAAGAATTAACATGTGCAGTTTGTGTGTCAAAAGAAGGGCATAATGTATAAAGAGTTCTGTCAAACATCAGGGGCCTGTAACATAAAGACATACAATCAATCTTACAGTCAATTGTAACTCTTTTAATCCATGTTTTGCCATAGACGTACAATTAATATCAATCCTGGGATTGATACCCCTCACAGATCATATTGTTTTAATAACAATAGGTGTATGAAATTAATTGACTCAGAAAGAAAAGTGGCATAATTTTGGCGCTATATGAATTCAGTTTTGACCTTCCATGGCATGTACATGTTGTACAAAATATTGAAGGCTGGCAAGTTTCAGGTCCAAAACGCAGTATTTCTGAGTGCTGTCAATTACACATCTTACACGAGTAGAAAGAGGAAATTCAAAGAAGAAAGTGAGTCCATTTCAATGCAGTATGTTGTGCCTTTTTAATTAGTCATTGAATTCTGGAAATTGGTGATGCAGTGAAAATACATGTATGAAATCACTATTTAGAATAAAAATACGAGTTCTGCTGGGGAGTTCTAGAAATTACACAAGTCAAGGAGACAATGCAGCTCATGGTTATAAGTAATAATTCTATTTTAATCTGAAAGTATTAATATTATGCATCAAATGAATGCATCATCAATCAATTCCATGGTGCAAAGAGATAGAGAACACAAAGAAATTACATGTATGTCTCAAAGAAATAAGAAGGTAGCAAGTAAGAGAAAACCATGAAAGGAAAGGGGGACATGTATGACATATAAATACACCATAAAGGGGCCAAAGATAGGTAGAGAAAATTGAAAATCATTATTAATGTATGTGCGAATTTGCAATTTTTTCATTAAATTTCGCAATTACCATTTATATTAGGTTGTGATATGTATATATATATATTTTTTTTCAAGCTCTGTACGAGTGGAAAATTCTTGCCAGTTGGAGGAACGAAGCTGATTAATTTAGACCCTAAAAGGTCCCCTGAAACCCAAATGCAGGTTGATTCATATTGATGTGCAGGGATCCCAGCCATATATTATTGTTATTCAAACATCTAGATATGTTTCATGAATTGTTAAATAAACTTGAATAACCTTGAATTTGGGTTGCAGGGGCCTTGTAAGAAAATTTAGTTCAATATGGTTAAAAGGATAAGTTATGCATTCTGCCTCAAAATAAGTCTTCGTTGCCATCTTAATTACAGTAGTCATCATTACTGACATTTTCCTGTACATTTTTGCATTTATCACCACCATTACTATTATTATTCATCATCATTACTCATTTATCAATACCATCATAACTATCATCAGCCATCACTATTACCATAATATACATCATCATACTTATTCATCAATCATCATTTTATCACTATTTTCATCACTGTCATCATCATCATCATTGCTATCATGAAGAGAGGCACCTGTGTATAGTTAACATTTTACAGTATTGATATTGTCTTAGTGATCAATTTATTTCTGATTGATGTTGGTACAAGAATATCCAACCTTGTATAGCATGTTCTATAATGATTGTTACTTTTTAGGTCTCTTTAATAATGACATCACATGGCATAGATGATCACTTGCAACACAATGTACATGTATATATAATTCATATCCTGATAGTTGTTAAGTACATGTCATGTATGATGGCTTATGATGTATTATAGGCTTACCGGTAATGCATATTGCATAACATGAGTTTTTAACTACATTACGTAATTTCATTCAACATTCTTCAAACCAGTGTCGAACTATAAATACAGTGTAGTTCAATACAATATCGTGAGAAGAAAAGGTGTAGTGTATATTTTATTACCATATTCATGTACATGTATAAGTACAATTAGAACTTTGATTGGTATTTGTTTTAATCTTGGAAAAGAAAGTATTCAATTTATCCTAGCCTAATTTAAAACAAAATGTATTGTTTTTAAGAAAAATGCTCATAAGAGGTGGTACAAACGTGTAACCTTGAAATAAACTCAGCACTTGAATTTGTTACAAAATTATATCATCCCATAACACGATATAAAACTTTCCAGAGGAAATGGTACATTATTTTGTGTCAGTAAATTATGTACATGCACACTCTTGTCAACATTTTAAATCATAAACACAAAATACTGTTAGCTTGTTACAAATAAATTCATTTTTTTCGAGATGAACAAGCACAAAAATTTATTGTTTTTTTTCCTGCATTTCTAATAGTATTTATAATCTCACCAATAACACTTCCAAAATCAACATTTAGTTAAGAATATATCTTCTTCCCATAGGACCCTTAAAAATAAATGAAGTTGGGTTCTCAATTCATTGTCAATATCTGCAATCCTGAATAACTTAATAATGCATTTGTTCAGAATAAATTTATGATGATTTAAGCGAAGAAGTTTTACCTGATGTCATGTGTACAATTTACAAATAATCATAATATCATTTATACATGTACATGTACATGTACCTTTGTGTATTTTTAAGAACCTATCTGACAATAACATTCTCAACAAGTATTTGGTGTTACCAGACACATTATATTTGTGATACCTTTGTTGGTAAGCAACAGAAGCGGATGATTCTAGTCAGCAGTGTTACTTAATGTTGTTAATTACAAATATTAACTGCTACATGTACCTGTATTCATTCACATTCTTGCAATAAACCATGCAAATGTCACTTCACTTTACATTATGTTCATTGTTAACTTATCTGATTGAATTTTTATCTCTTTTCTGAGAGCCTTTCTTCCTTTCATACCTTTACTTGCATTTTCTCTCTTCTTCAAATTGACATAGACTTTCACAAAGCCATTCATTCTGATCTTTATGTAGTAGTTTATAATAGTGGTGAACAGGTTCTCTGATTCATCCCTACTTAGATGGTCACATATTAACACCTCCCAGCATTTCTCAGTAAAAATGTTTGACCTTATTGCACTTTCCAATATTTCTTTTGCAGATGCAGCATTCCCTACAAGTTTGTGCATTGAAAGTTGCCTCCTTACAACTATCTCCATTGATCTAAAAAACTTGTAAACTTTGTCGCAAACCTTGTATAACCCCTATTTTGATAAGTAATCCAAGCTGAAGTATACGCCAGGAACGAATCTGCTTCAGTTTCATTGTCACTTTCTATTTTCCATGTAATCAAAATATCCCTAAATCTTTTCCCCAATGGAGACTTCATTCTCGAATATTTTTTCAGAAGGGCAAAAGGCACAAACCCAGCAACATATCTCAAAGCACCTTCTTCTTCTTTTGCCATTGAAGGGTAGTTTTCTTCTACAGATGTTTTTTCTTCTTGAAGTTGCCTCATGATCTCTTCTAATACACATCTCAAAATGTACTGCAGGAGGCCCATTCTTACCAACTTTGGTGTGCTAATTGTTTGTAATTCTAAAAAGGCCTCCCATGCTGCCATGATGTCCTTCCCACATCTGAGCTTGTGAAAGCTTTGGAATATTGCTGTGTTCATTTGTGGACCAACACAATTACCCTTGCCACTTGCAGCACAATCCCATACCATCGATACTGCAGTCTCTGCAAAGGTAACAAAGGAGGCTGCATTGCAATCAACCTTGGCTGCACAGGCCGCAATGTCTGTACCTTCGTAAAATTCGTTCTTGGTGATCTGCTGTAAAAGGTTCGACACCAAATCCTTGGCCTTCTGGAGGAGACTCTCCTTCTTCAGTTGAGGATTCCATTTAACTGTTAACAAGAGAGATACATATGTAGAAGATTTTTGTTCAATTAATATGCAATATCACATACATGCATTGCTAAATTTTCAAATAGAGTCAACCTTGCATTAATCAAAAAAGAATCCACCACCCCCACCCCCTTTCGGCAGAGTTTTTTTGTCTTTTTTAGCTTGTTCCGAAAGCATGCACCCCCTTTTAAAGCTTGTGCTAGACTCCCCTCTTCCCCGCTTGAAAAATCCTGGATCTGCCTTGAGGTTGACTGTATCTGCAACATTGCTGGGTTTTTGTTCAGGATTTAAAAAAAAATGACATACACACATAGAGGTCTATTCATAAAATAAATCGTTTAGATTTAAGGAGGATTTTTAATGGGATTATTCAAAGGGGGAGGGTTCCAATGCATGTCCATATGAAATGAGAAAATTTAGATCTAACGTTAGATAGATATACGTTAGAATTACTTACAAATTTTCCTTTTTGTCCTCGGATTGCTCCGACTGACTTCACTTTCTTTCTGCTTGCTTCCTGAAGTACCGGTACCTGAAATTGAAAATGATTTATATAAAAAAATATTGATAGGGATAGACCTAGATCTAGGTCTAATTTACTCCGACTACAATAACAAAAACTAGATTAACTGATAAGTGATAGTGATACATGACTTATATTTATAATATAAGTTAATGAGATCAGAAAACATGTAGCCACATATAGATCTATATGCGGGTACTAGAGTACGAGTACGACTATGACAAATGGCAAACAAATGACTAGTATGAGCATGATTAATTAATGATGACAAAAAAGTGATTTGCTTGCCATTTGGCAAAAAAAAAAAAAAAAAATGAAATCGAGAGCCATAATGATAATGCCTCTAACGAGTCTAAGTCTAACGGTATAGGCTCTAACAGTAAATGCAGGGAGGTGGAATTTTAGCCACCTCCCTGATTAATGTTAGAGTTAGACATCTAACTGTTAAGATTTTTTTTAGATCATCATCAGAATCGGTGCATTTGCATTTGCATTTGCCTTTCGGGGGTCGCTCGATCAGCAAGTCAGTGCAACACTAAATTTAGACCAAAAATTTCAGTCTCTTTCGTTCGTTAGCCTCTGATTTGGGTAGGGTCGGCTCCTCTCTTATAGAAACAGAAGCCGACCATAGGCGCTCCTGTGCAAACTCGGTGGTACGGAACTGGCCACCAAATTCCGGCCAAACTTTTGGACTAAAATTTCACTTTAGCGGATTCAAATCCAATGCATTTATTTTTGAAAATTACTTCTAGGCTAATATACATCGGTTCCACTTACCAGATTTACTGTATGATGCATTTAAGGGTCTTTTTTCCCGGTTTTCTTCGTCGAAATTGATCTCCGATCCGTGTTGAAATTTTAGCAGCGCATGCGCATTAACAATTTCAACACGGAGCGGACTTCAATTTCGACGTGGAAAACCGGGGAAAAAGACCCTTAAATGCATCATACATTAAATCTGGTAAGTGGAACCAGGGAGTTGGGAGTTATTAGCCTAGAACTAATTTTCAAAAATAAATGCATCGGATATGAATCCGCTAAAGTGAAATTTTAGTCCAAAAGTTTGGCCGGAATTTGGTGGCCAGATCAGTACCACCGAGTTTGCAGAGGAGCGGCTATGGTCGGCTTCTGTCTCTAAAGAGAGGAGCCGACCCTACCCAAATCAGAGGCTAACGAACGAAAGAGACAGAAATTTTCGTTCTACCATAAATTATGCTGAGATTAAAATTATTTTTAAAAAAATATGCCTGCTGGCTCTGAAACCTACTGTTTTCATCCGATGATTTTGTGCTTGGTGTTTTTGATGTCGATGATGTAGGCGCAGGGCCAGAAGTAGAAGTAGGTCTAGTTATACCAGTATCGGCGGTGTCGGTAGAAGAAGGTCTACAAAAGTCGCAAGACCAAACCGCAGTCGCAGAGCTCGAGTCGGGGAAGTCTTCGCTACCGATGGCGACACAATCTCGATGGTATAAGAATATGGGACAATCTTCACCGTTACACTGTACCATGTTTTCCGTAGAAGGAACCCCACAAATACATGTAGCGTCAACAAACCTGTCATCCTCCCATCCATCTGGGGAAAACGTTAGAGTTTCTTCAGTTGAGAAAGCAGCCATCATGCCATGTGTTTGCACTAGGCAGGGAGGCACTAGGCCTATAGATAGGGCCTATATATGAAGACTTTAATTCCAAAAGGAGCTAAATCCACTTTTGATGAAAATTGAGTTATCGATATCAGAACATTGTTCACTTAAGACTTAAGTACCCGTTTTTCTACAAAATTATTTACCTAAATTTTGTGAGCAAATATGAAAAAATGCACCTTCTAATATCACTTTTCCATAGACGCATGTACAAAATCTGGTAAACAAATCCTTTTTTCTCCGAAGTTACAAAAGTGGATTTAGCTCCTTTTGGAATGAAACTCTTCATATATACATGTATATACGCAGCTCAGGGAGGTGGAATTTTAGATTCCACCTCCCTACGCTACATACGGCACCGGTGCGCCGAGTGACGTCACGCACTCGACCTGACTTCCGGGTTAGCGCTGTCACTCATCAGCGATGCTCGATTTACGAGTGCTGCTGGTGGTGCGCTCGCGCGGCAGTAATTTGATAATCTAAAAAAACACTGCGTTGTGTCGGCTTGACGCATGGGATCAAAGGGACAGCTTCGACTTTCCACTCCTTGTAACTCCCAACTCCCTGGTCGAATCAACATGACATCATAATCTTGTACAGGATCCGTTATTCTGCAGTGATTTTCTTTCATTCCAGTATAATTTGTACGGTAATAAACCAAAGTCTGTGATTATGTATTTTTATGACGATCATTCAACCTAAAACACGAATGTTTAGCAGCTTAAAAAAGGCAAACCACCGACCCAAACTTCACACACACACATTTGAACATATGGGACTACATATTCATACCAAGGAACCCACTCTCATTAGCCCACTTTACTTCTTATTATCAGCTTTATTTTTTGAAGGATCGTCATAACAATACACAATCACAAACTTTGGTTTCTTACTGTAAATGATACTGGAATGAAAGAAAATCACTGCAGAATAACGCATCCTGTACAAGATTATGATGTTGATTCGACGGGATAAAAATCCCGTTGTTGGCAATGGAAAAGCTGATCGCGGCGAAGGTGAAAATCTACTGCGTACTCAAAATCTGTCCCAGCATGCTTTGCGTTGAAACAACCGTGAAGGCACGTATAGAGTATGAGGTTTGTAAGTGTCAAGTTAGAGTCTGCGCTTGCAGACTAATATTGCCGTGATGGGTTATGGAAAGCTCATTGCATCCTTTGATACATGCTGTGAAAAGAACAGTCATCATCCCGGGGTCATCATGGAGGAATTTTTTAGTCAAGATACTGAAATGTAGGTACTGGCCTTTACGATAAAATTTATTTCCAAGCCATGTTTTGCTTCATATACCAGTCAATATTTAGCCAAAATCATAAAAGTTTTAAGAGTGTAAGATGAAAGGATCGATGTACCATGTTATGTGGCCTACCATAGCAAAAGTGTGCTTCTCTAAACCTTTTCACAGCTCAGGGGGCGGCTCAACTCCAGATTCTGGTCGTTTTTAATATTTTACCTTCAAGTGCGTGCGCGCGCTCACCCCACGAATTCACCTACCTAAACAAATATTCGTGCGTAATTCTGTTGTACATAGCTAGTGAGTGAGCGGGCGCTTACGTACGCATATGGCGCGCCGTTTGACCAATAATTCAGATAAACAGTGTTTATCGCCGAAAAACAGTGTTTATCGCCGAAAAACACTGTTTATCGAGCGATAAACACTGTTTATCGAGCGATAAACACTGTTTATCGAGAGAAACTATGTTTTTCGACTGATAAACACAGTTTCTCTCGATAAACACTGTTTATCGGCGATAAACACTGTTTATCGGCGATAAACACTGTTTTTCGGTGATAAACATTGTTTATCGAGAAAAACTGTGTTTATCAGTCGATACACATAGTTTCTCTTGATAAACAGTGTTTATCGCTTGATAAACAGTGTTTATCACTCGATAAACAGTGTTTTTCGACGATAAACAGTGTTTATCTGAATTATTGGTCAAACGGCGCGCCATACTCGATAAACAGTGTTTATCGCTCGATAAACAGTGTTTTCGGCGATAAACACTGTTTATCTGAATTATTGGTCAAACGGCGCGCTCGATAAACAGTGTTTATCGGCGATAAACACTGTTTTTCGGCGATAAACATTGTTTATCGAGAGAAACTGTGTTTATCAGTCGATAAACATAGTTTCTCTTGATAAACAGTGTTTATCGCTCGATAAACAATGTTTATCACCGATAAACAGTGTTTATCGCCGATAAACAGTGTTTATCGAGAGAAACTGTGTTTATCAGTCGAAAAACATAGTTTCTCTCGAAAAACAGTGTTTATCGCTCGATAAACAGTGTTTTTCGGCGATAAACACTGTTTATCGGCGATAAACAATGTTTATCTCAATTATTGGTCAAACGGCGCGCCATATACGCATGCACGTAGCTAAGACGAAAAGAGAACAGTCCATGCAGAGAACTGAGTCATTAATTTTATTAGGCATTCTTATTCATGAGTCACTCGACTCTGGAAGTATCACATTGCTGATATATCTTCTAAGCTTTCAAGAAGTAGGCCTATGTGTTTTATCCAAACTCAGATATTTTATACCCACCAATCCATATTGATAAACTATATATTTTACAAAAACGTGCAATACGACTGATAAAAAAGAGTGACTTTCGTAGTCCCATGCAGTCTATACCACTATTTGTTAAATTAAAAATTCTCCCAGTGTTTGAACTTGTAAAACTTAATATATCAGTTTTCATGTTTAAGTATCACAAAGGGATTCTCCCAGTATTTTTCGATAATATGTTTAGAACTAATTCTTCATTCCATACGTATCACACTCGTACACGAGATAATCGTTGTGTTCCCATTATCCGTTCAACTATAAGAACCCATTCTATCCGTTTTACAGGAGTACATGAATGGAATTCAATTTGTAATAACCTTAAATCCAGCTCCACACTTTCTCGTTTTAGAACTCTATTCAAATATTACATTTTTTAAAATAACGTCATCCTTGACTGAGTAGACCCTTTCTTATCTTTCTCATTCTCACCTCTTCCCTTTCTTCTCTTTCTCATTCCCACCTCTCCCTTTTTTGTATTGCTCTGCGGTGTGTTTGTGTGTGATTGTGGGTGTGTGCATATAAATGGTGATACCTGCTGATAGTAATGGTCGGCCTTTTTTCCCTTTCTTCTTAATGTACGTATATATTACCTAGTAAGTTTTATTTATTTCGCTATTTAATTTAATATTGTTTTTACCTTGATATAGGGGCCTCATGTACAAGCACAAGTTGCTTCTTAGCGGTCCTGGCCTATTATTTTATTCTGTATTTATGATTTGTAATGTTTTTTTATGATGCCAAATAAACTGAATTATCATAACATTTATTTTGGAGGAATACGACCAATATTAATTTGTTCTGACTACGTAGACTTTGTCAGAGGCAATATTTCCTTACTCTCTCTCTCTCTCTCTCTGACCCTCTCTCTATCTCCCCTCTCTCACTCTTTCTCCCTCTCCCCTCCTCCCCCTTCTCCCCCTCTCTCTCTTTCTCTCTCCCCCTCCCCTCCCTCTCACAATCTCTCTCTCTCTCTCTGCTCTCGGATGAGGAAAGAAAAATCATGAGAGTTCAACATAACAGGAAATAACACCCACCTCGTATCCGGCCTAGGCCTACTTTGTGAAAATATGGGGAAAGTCCCCAAACGCAAACAAAGTATACTATCTTTACTGCAGGCCTATACTTGTACTTGGCAGATGTCCCGATAGTTTGCAGACACCTTGTCACTCGCTGCATGTGCGTAACAATGTCTGCACAGTGAGACAAGGCTAAGGGCATATAGTACTGCAAAGGACTCTGCTCAATGCTTTAGGATTTTGGTAAAGTGTCAAATCGGAGTCTGTGCGTGCAGACTGGTTTCCCTGAGTGGATTCCTTGACCATGACGAGAGTAAGAAGGGCATTAATAGGCCGATATATTAAGTCTGAAGTCAAAATCTCTCTGGTTCAAGTTTTATTTTAATAGACTATCACACTTTTCAGACCATCACACTCAACTGCAAAGTAAGGTGGTGAAGCAGTATCTTGGACCACGTAACTTTTTCTTCAATTTCCCCCAAAGCTTGCTCGCTATGCTCGCTCGCAATTATAGTTGGTACAATTATGTTACTTATTAAACGTCTTTTCAGTCCTTCATGATTAGATTTTGCTTAAAACCCAACCGAACTCGTTTTTCCCCCTCTTTATAAGATATATAATTAAGATAAGATAAGATAAGATATAATTTTTCGCACTCCGACATTCACAAATCTTAACATTTTTGCTTGCTCGCACTTTTTTTTCTTCAGACCATCACACCCAACTGAAAAGTATAATGCTTAAGCAGTATCTTGGACCATGTAAAGAGAGGACACAAATATTGAAATCAACCCTGATAATGTAATCACAATCATGACGATGTAGGGGTATATACCAATGTCTAAAAATTGTATATTTGCTTTTAGGTTTCCCTTTGTAGTTGCCCCATTATCCCCAAAAGTGCCCTTTTTTGTTGGTGCACCCCCCCCCCCACACTTTGGAAGACGCTCCGCCGTCCCTGAGTCCAGGCAGTGGGATACCCCATTGATTCTTGTCCATTTCAAAATCATTAATTTTCTTCAATATTTTTCTTCTTTCCTTCAAAGCAACAATGCCCGCAACGCAACCATATTCGAAACCATCTCAAGGTGCAATTGCCCATTGATTGAGATCCAGACGGCTTCTTTCACGGTGCAATCCACGACCATCATAAACGACCACTTGACAGGTGAATTTGAAATTGCGAGATATAAATGACCCACACATAGTCAAGGAGGCACAAAGTCAGAGAGAAAACATGTACGCAAGATTGATTAACGATTCGTTTAAATACATGAGACTTATCACTGTTCCCTGTGTCTTAAGTCTTAACATTCAAGACTTTAATTAATTTTCCCCTTTTTCTTACAAAATTTGTTATGAAATTTATCATTTAGTATTATACAAAAAGTGAATACTGTATTTAATTTTGTTTTATGATATGTTGAGTGTCAATGCATTTAGGCCCAAGACCATTCAACTGTCTTCCTGTTAGCTCCCTCCACAATAATATAATGTGTATTTTTTCTATCCTGTTTCAATTCGTTTCTTTATCTTAAATCGTCATTGCCATTATTTGTTTGACGATTTTCTTTTGTATTTTGATTGCATTTTATTTGTCACAGTTGTTCGCCTAATAGGCGTTTCATTTATTTGTACTTTTTATACTTTTATTCTTGTGGAAAATGCAATGAAATAAAGCACAGTAAAATCGATTCTCAAATGTACGCAAAATGTACGAGGGCCAATATGGAATTTCACATTCATCTCTTCATAACAGGCCATTTCAAAAGTCAGAATGCATACTGCAAACAGGAAAGACAGCCAAGAGCTTCGGATTATTTCCTGAAAGGTTCGAGGGGGTGTCATTTCATGTTTACCTTTGTGTATGCGTGAGTTCGGAGGGCGTTCGCGGATTAGAAAAAAAGGGATTGTTTATTAAAAGAGCAACAAATACCATGAAAAAGGGTCCTACCTTTCAAATAGGAACCTGCGACATGATGGCAAATTCTGAAAAAGGGTATTTTTTCGAATTTGTATACTCGATACGCCCAAAATAGGGCACATATTTAGAGCATATTTTGTAGGCCTACCTGTCGAAGCCATATTTTCGGTAAAAATGTTCTTCAAAGTCCGCAATAAGGGGCTCATTTTCGACTCCGCTATAATGATCATGCGTTACATTTGAATATGGAGTGACGCCGCCGGGGTTGAGACATGCAAACAAGCATATTTGCATTTTATTGTGATGCCGCAGTATCGTAATGTAAAAAAAGTGTGTGTGTGTGT
This sequence comes from Mesocentrotus franciscanus, assembly GCA_037976565.1. Lineage (NCBI taxonomy): Eukaryota > Metazoa > Echinodermata > Echinoidea > Camarodonta > Strongylocentrotidae > Mesocentrotus > Mesocentrotus franciscanus. The sequence goes on along the minus strand of CP137682.1, from coordinate 349,840 downwards.
GTGTTGGGGGGATCTAGCCCAAGCCCCCCCCCCCATCCCCCGTTCCATAGCCCCTGCCACACATTGATATACTGCTTTGTCCAACGAAGCTTTGAGCCAACTTTGCCATAAACAAGAACCAATGTAGAAGAAACACACACAAGGACACAATGTTTATGTTCAAAGTATTTATATTAACAATAAATTATTTCAAAGGAAATCAGATTTTTTGAAAGTTTTGGTAAATGGGTCTAGGAATGTTGATAAATCCAGATGAAGTGAAGCAATTTTATGCTCATTTACTGGTAAATTGTTACTGTTTTCCTATACTAGTGTACTTCAGAAAAACTAGCTGTCTCTGACAATATCTTGCATCTAACATGATTTATTTAAGAAACCTTTGCCGATTAATTAATAAATGCCCATTTCCATTTCATTCCAAGCGCCAATTCTCTCTAATTCTCTCTCTCTCTGTGTTTATACTGTATACATAATCATTCTCACTTATTAATTTGTTCATCTGTCATAATCATATAGTACAATCACATCCACAATTCAATGAAAGAAATCTACACAAAAATATATGCAGAGAAAATTTTATTACTAACAAAAATAAACAAATAATAACTGTATTTTAAACAAATATTCATATAATCAAAGAGAAATCAAGTATTATCTATCTTTTACTAAAATGAATATTCATTATTTACAAACATAAGTACATCAGTACAAATAATGAAATACATATGTATTTATTCATAAACAATTGATTCCACTTGTGTAAGCCAATAACAATACCATGTCATGAAAATATAAAAGTACAGATTAATGGCTAACAGGAAGATCTTTCTTCAAATATCTTTAAAAAAATTATCTTAAATCTCACCTCTTCTGTTGATAGCATAATTTTAAAGCACACTTGAACATGTACATGGAAAAAGCCCTTTATAAATACATTATCATTATTATTATCATTATCATCAATATTATTATCATTATTATCATTATTATCAATATCATTATTATCATTATTATCATCATAATTATTATATTTACTATTATCATTATCATCAAAAGCAAAGTGATTTCAATATGTATTTTTCATCATGTAATCAAATTAATACATACAAGCCTGGTGACAAAATATTTCATTACAAATAATTGTTACAGTCGGACTGCAAATTGCATAGAGTATATTACCTGTTATGAGGAAGAGTAATCCACAATGTTTGTCCAACCTAGCAACAACTAACACATGCAATTTGCATTATAACTATTGAGATACAATAATGATATATAACATGTGAAGTATTGTAATAGCTTGTGGCTAGGGAAAAGTATATACATTTGAATAATTTTTGAAAATGGTCTTTTTAACAGTACTGCCTCCTTCAATTTCAAAACATTCATGTATTTCTCTTCAATCGATATACATTGTATTCAGTACAACAAACACGAATAACAACCTGCCTTTTCACATCTGAACAAACTAAAGACAACTTGTATTCACAAAGGTGGACAATTTGAAACCCAAGTTGACATACTCCATTGATAATTAAAACTTTTCAAGTGCCAATCTACAAACGTCAATCTTTTAAAGGTAGTGTATCCTTTTTGCAGCCAACATCAAATTCTGTAGAACTTTGCAGGAATTATGAATATGTCACTATGTCCTATCTGTGAAATTTAAACGTTAGCAGTGTCCTAGTATTCAAATTATGCAAGGAAACCCGTTTACTTTCTAGACTTGACTGTCAGACACTATTGAGTGACTGACTGACTTCTTTTCTGTTTGGTAATAACATACATAACATGAGCTGTAAAGGGTACATGGGCATTTGCCCACATCAATAACCGACTTATAATGGCCAAAATGAAGCTGATTGCATCTTTGCGCAGCACAAAACGTACGACCGTTCGATACAAGGGTCTGAAAATCAGACTGTTTAATTAAACGTGCGCGCTCGCCGCAAATTTGATTCGACAAATAACGGTCGTTATTTTGCCCACAAAAGATATTTTCAAGCCCTTCTGTTTTAATGAAAGTTCTAAATTAGTATTATTTTTCAAATGCCATTGGAATTTTACCTTTTCATTTTTTGTGGCTTACAAATGGGACATACTACCTTACAGATTCGTCCAGGGTCTGACACTCCTTTCGACCAAGAAAACCTTGAAGTTCTGATGTGAATTTGTATTGTCTGAACCAGCATGTCATTTCTTCAACACTTTCACAAGGACTAGATGGGTATATCTGCACTTGTCAGGAGCCAGTTCTAGGGCTAAAAAATTCCAATGCTTTAATTTCCAGGAGCTTTAATTGACAATAACTTATTCGATAGAGAGAATGCAAACGTTCCCTCTTTTCCATGCAAAGCGGCAAAGTCCACTGGATTAAGTCTGCTATGGTTCAAATGAAAAGAGGCGTCGTATTCCAACTACAGATCCACTATTAATTCCTATTGTTTTTTTTTAAATCCAAATAACTTCCCATAGGAAAGTAAAAAGTATGCCGCAGACCTGCCGCAGATCTGCCGAAGTATGCGGCAGAATGAAATAATTGTTTACAGATAATAAAATTCAGTGGGTTACATCGAAATATAATACATAGTAGGAACAGTGCATAAACAAAAAATGTTTGAAGCGCAACGTCCCTAAGATAACATAGTTGATAATTATTAGGTTTAGATAGAACATGGCTTAAAATAAGACATTCTGTCGTTACAAAAATAAAAACAAAATACAAAATAAATGCTTAAATCAAAATCATACCCCTTAGCATATTTGAATAACAAGCAAAAACAAGGGAATACACATTACCTCTTCTTAACAAAAATAGCACTATAAAATATGTACCTCAAAAGTTAAGAAACATATTTTGAGAGAAATAATTCCTTCCGTTTCTTTTTAAATAACAAAAGGCTATTACAAGTTCTTATTTCCGGTGGCAAAGCATTCCAAATGTCAGGACCTACATATCTAATCGATCTGTGGGCTAAGGCACTCCTTGGCGTAAACAAATGGAAATCAGAAGAATGTCTGGTTGGATAGTTATGAATGTCTTTATTTAGAGTAAAATCGTTACAAAATGATAAAGGCAGTTCTTTTTTATTAAGTCGGTACATGAACACTGCAATTTGCATAAAATGAATATCAGTAACTTTCAAAGTTCTTAATCTGAAAAATAATGGGTCAGTGTGATCGAAGTACCCAGAGCCACAACAAATTCTCATGGCTCTCTTTTGTAATCTCAAGATACCATCAGTATTTAATTTATTAATGGCCCATACAATGTTACAGTAAGAAATACGTGAATGAATGAAAGAATTGTAAATAATGCACAAAATACGAAGTGGAACAAAAGGCTTTAACTTGTACATAACACCAATATAGCGAGACAAAACTCGAGAAAGATCACGCACGTGTTCATGCCAAGACAAGCACTCATCGTTATAAATGCCTAGGAATTTGGTATTTTTCTTTTGTTGAATGGAGATGCTATCTATCTTTAATGGAACATTAGTTTGTTCAGTATGAGCACGAGTTTTAAAGTGGATGAAGTTAGTTTTACCCAAATTCAACGATAATTTATTGCATTTAAACCAGTTAGATAATTTTGGCAATTCAGTATTTAGTGTTTGAACAAGATTATCTAGGTTTGAGGGAGAGCAAAAAATATTAGCGTCATCAGCAAATAATATATATTGTAGTAAGGAAGAGACATTAGAGATATCATTAACATAGATCAAAAAAGAAGCGGGCCTAAAATAGAGCCCTGGGGCACACCATACGTAATTGATGACATGGTCGATTTGGCATTATGAAATATTGTATATTGACTTCTACAAGAAAGGTAACTACGAAACCAAATTAAAGGTACACCTCGTATCCCGTAATGGTAAAGCTTGTGTAGAAGTATGTCATGATCGAGGGTATCAAATGCCTTACTTAAGTCCATGAAAACTCCTATAACATGCTCGTGTTTGGCTAAGGCAGATGATACCCTATCATATAATTTTATAATAGCAAATTCCGTTGAATGAAATTTCCTGAATCCATACTGATCATTATTAAGTAAACTGTTGTCAGTCAAAAATGTATATAGTCTATCATAAACGAGTCGTTCTAATTTTTGGAAAAACATGAAAGTATTGAGATAGGCCGATAATTACTGAATGAACTAGCATCGTCCTTCTTATAGATGGGTATTACTTTCGAAATTTTCATCATTGAGGGAAAACTACCAGAGAACAATGACAGGTTGATTATGTAAACGAGGGGCTTAAAGTACAAGTCCACTCCACTGAAAAGTTGAGCTGATTAGATAGACAAAAATCTAAAAAGCCCAAATATATCTTGGTTTTGGAAAATGGTGCTCAGATTTATTTTTAATAATTTTTTTAATGAGCAAAAACAAGTTAATGATCGAGTCGGTTGTGACGTAGGGTCCTCACAACACAGATTCGTAATGTAACCAAATTTAATGCATACGTCTTTGTGAAGTGCCTCGATACAAACTATTTCATTCACCTGATAAGAATAATGAAACGCTATTATTCTTATCAGGTGAATGAAATAGTTTGTATAGACACTTCACAAAGACGTATGCATTAAATTTGGTTACATTACAATAACCTATTGTCAGAATGTATACCGCTGGCACTTTCGTTGTGAGGAGCATACGTCACATCCGTACAGCAATATAAATGTTTTGCTCGAAATACCCGAAACAAAAACCGCTCTTAAAAATCACCTGATTGAAGTACGCCCGTGATATTTGGCAGTTTTAACCTTTGATTTATTTACAACATGTTATAATTTTTGAAAATCGGAGTGGACTTGGGCTTTAATTATACTTCCAATAATATTTTTTAGCAAATGTGTATTCATCTCATCATGTGCAGTTGAATGACTGGATTTGAGTGATGCAACAATCCTCATTACCTCAACTGGATTTGTAGGGTTAAAAAAAAATACTATTTACAGAGGAATCAAAAGAGAATCACGAAAACTATTGCTACACCCTTTGATTTTCGAGGCCTGTTCAGCACCTATGTTTGAAAAATAATTATTAAAACAATTTGCAATGTCATGTGGGTCCTTTACAGTAATATCATTTTACCTAAACACGGTTGAATGAGAAACATTCCCCCTTTTCAGAATATCATTAATTATCTTCCACTTGGAGGAAGAATCATTTGCCTGTTCAAACTGTTTGGTATAATACATTCTTTTTTTGATATACGTATAATATGTGTTAGCTTATTTCTATATTTCCTATATTCCTGCTTCTTTCTATCTGAAGGGTTACAAAGACTTTTTATATAGCTTATTTCTTTGTTAATAGATTTCAGAATTCCTCTGGTAATCCAAGGATGTTTGGGTAAATTTCTGCGAGTTTTAATTTGAACTTTTGGTATATTTATATTCAAATAGTTTGTTAATATTTCTAAAAACCTCTGATATGCAATATCAATTTCATTGCAACTTAAATTTTGTTGCAGACTTGCCGCATACCAGTATGCCGCAGGAACAGTCTACGGCAGATCTGCGGCAGAATGAAACTTTGCTCCAGACTCGCCGCATACCAGTATGCCGCAGGAACAGTCTGCGGCAGATCTGCGCCAGAATGATACTTTGCTCCAAACTTGCCGCATACCAGTATGCCGCAGGAACAGTCTGCGGCAGATCTGCGGCAGAATGATACTTTGCTCCAAACTTGCCGCATACCAGTATGCCACAGAAAAGTGGGAAATTATACAGTCTGCGGCAAGGCTATATATAGGTGGCCATTTTTGAGGACCATGCAACCAACAATGTATACCATGAGGTTGTAAATTCCTGTGTTAGGCACTTTTATTTGTCTTTTTAGCTTCTGTCAAACCAAACAATATGTAATTTGCTTCAAGTTATAACTGGTACCATGAGAGGAATTTGTTACATAACGAGGAGAGTGAGGAATTAAAGGACTAGCTGTTTCAAACTTGTTAGTTGTGCCATGTGATCTTATCTTCAGCCCCACTAACTCACTTTTTTGTTGTAACTCTTGTGTAATGTGTGCACAGTAGCATGGATCTGTGACTCTGATCTACTCTGGGCTATGTGTATGCAGTTATTGCATTTCTACCTGTGCCTCTACTTCTGCATTGTGTTAAACCCACATTTGTAGAATTTTTGAAGCAATTCTGCCTAGCTGTTCTAGCTGTTCTACTTCAAGGTGTTAGAATGTAATGATGCAATGCATGCCATGGCTCTCCAGCGCAGCCTTCCTGCAAGACTGCATCTATATATTAATACGCAAAATCGTCGCGGGGGGTTAAAACGGTTCATGAAAAACGTCTTTCCTCGACCGCGCCCCCCTTCGCCGTGGCGCGGGAACGGCGACACAATTATACGAGGCATGTCTCCCGTACCCCGTGTGCCACGTCGACCCCTCGGTCGCCGTCGATGTCGTTAAAGGTGGTTTCGGGGTCCCGGGGAGGACGAGCGGACGAGAGCACGGCCGTCGTTGTCCGTGCAAGAAGGCGACGAACCCGCGAGAGTGAGGCAGCAAGGCGTGCACCCGCCCTCTGTCTAATCAAGGAGATACACTTTTAAGAGACGATCCACTCTCTAACACTACGAACATATCGTACCTGAAATACCCTTGGAAAACTCGTTGAAAATGGTTGACTTTCTAGGTAATTTCCCGTGAATTCAGGGTTACAAAGTCGTGAAAACCTCGTGGAATGTAGTTGAAAAAGTCCTACCATCAGATGTGGGAGGAGTTTGGTTGCTAAGAACAGTCATAAAAGAAATTTCAAGACATTTTCAACCATCATTAATACAGTTTTCACTTTTACGATCGCCATTACCTGTCAAGTCGTTAACCCATCAAAGGGTTGAAACATGGTTGAAAATGAGATGAAAACTACCTGAATTTGTGTTATTGCCCGTTCGCCCTTGGAGCGCTGGCCCGATAGGCAAACCGTAAATAGTCGTTAGGCATCATAGCTGAAGGGGCTTCCACACTAAAATAAGCTTCAGCAGCATAGTTTGGTACATAGGTAGAATACAGTGAATGCTGCACATCACAATGTAGTAAATAGTCATTTTGTGAATAGATAATATTAATATAGGTTCTTATGTTGTACGTTTCACTGACGATATGATCGGGTGAAAAACAGTTGAGGTCCTGTAGACTTTTAAAAAGTATTTATTAATTTATTTTCAGGGATATGATCCCCAATTTCGATGACATTTCGTTAGAAGAAGCTCTTAGCAGGGTAAAAATACTTATATTTCTACGGTAGCTCTTTAAAAAAAACATGTGGTCAAAACGGCTACCGTAAAAAAAAATATAATCGGTAGCTATTTCAGGACTCACACTGAGAAGATATTTTTGCAACATTTTTGTTAAACATTACCAGCAGTCATCGCCGGTGGCGGTAGTTGCCAGTATACAATAATACAACCTACTAAGGCGAGGGTAGTCATTCGACGGGGAAGGGGGGAGGGGGGCTGGTCAAGCATCATTTCGGGAGTGCCTCCTAATTGCGCAGATAATATGGAAATGTTTGCTCATCCACATTTAAAAAAATCTACATACAAAGTTGAATTAAAACAATAAATAAACAAATCAATCATGAATTGAAAAGTTTGTGGATTATTCCAGATGATCAGAAACGAGTAAGAGACAACAAGGGGAACGAGAGGAATATTTGAAGAAAATGGGCAAAAAAGGAGAGAAAATGAGGAAGAATAAGAATAACTGACTGTCAAGCCCCAAAATAAGATCAATGAAAAATATATTCTTTATATAAAGTTGTTGAAAAGGGTTTTGTAATTGTATGCACATTATTTTGAATTATGTGATTGTTCAATATAAATATTACCCTAATGAGGTTTGAGGAAGGAAAAAAGCAAAAAGAATTAAAGAAGAGTATTTTTTTAAATGAAGACAATGAATAAGGAAATGAAAATAATTAAAGGAAGTGACGTTATGAAGGAGAAAAGTCCCTTGTTTTTTTCATTGTTATTATTATTATTATTATTATTATTATTATTATTATTATTATTACATACTAATTATAAGATTATTAGGCCTATTATTATTCTTCTTTTTTTAAAGGAAAATTTAAACAATGGAGGGAGTCAAATGGAAGCAGACAAAAAGAGCATCGCAGAGGAACGAAAATAAGAAAAATAGGGCCATATCTTGACGGTTAGAAAAAATTGATAGAAATGCTTAGGTGAAAAGAAGATAAAAATGCGAAGAAATTTAAAGGAAAACTGAGCAGAAGATATAGAGCTTGTCATTATTTTTTTCAGGCAGTCAAAATGAAGTTGTTTAGCCAAGCGTTTGGTAATTTGGAAACTCCTATGAGAAAATTTGAATTGTTGACAGACCATCGCGTATCACACTCCCCACGATCGGGAGGTCCACAGCGCAGGCAAGGCTCTTCGACGACGAGCTGCTTTGCCCACAAATACTGCAAACGAGAGGAAACACTAGAATGTGCCGACAATTTTGGTAGCCTCTTTTTGACACACAAAAAAGACCGTCAATAATTATTACAAATCAACTTTTACCATGGGATTTAAATGTAGTAGCCCTCATTTGCACGCCCTCCAGAATTTCGATGAAATTCCATGGATAAACTCTGAGGCGTGATGATAACCCTCTCCAGAATTTTAGAGCAAATGGACCAGTAGTTTTGAAATGAAAGGTGAAAAGATTTCTTTATTTTCTTTGAAGTGAACAATTCTTGGCTCGTGAAGGGTTAGTAATTAAACTTCAAAGAAAATAAAAGAAATCTAGTCATTTCTCATTAGAAAACTACTGGTCCGTTTGCTCTAAAATTATCATGCCTAAGAGCTTCTACCCATGGAAATTCTTTGAAGTTGAGGTGGGTGCGCAAAATGAGGGCTACTACCTTTAATGATAGTTTCGGTATCGCACGAAGACCGAAAATCATTGTTCTATTTGTATTCCACATAGAATGAACTGATACAGGGTGCTATACAAGAATGTTTCATTGTGACGACGTACGGACAAGTAATATCTGCCCCAAACTCGAAATCTCGGCAGTTTCCATCGAGAACGTAAACCTTCACAAGCTGAAGATTTCGGGTGCGACGCGCACATATGCCGCAATTTTAATACAATTATGATCCACCTCGTAGCATTATATCAAGATAGTGTTCGTCAAATATGTCGATGTCATGATTGTTTGTAAATGTTTCCAAATGTTTATTAGTTTATTGGGAATCGATTAAGTTTGTTCTTTGAGCGCGAATGTGTGAAAAAAATGAGGACACAGAAAACCACAAGAGCGATTTTTAAATATTTTCCTCTTTTTTCGCTCCCGTTATTTGGTTTACGGTAGCGATTCTGTCGACTTGAGGAGCGAATCGCTCGTCGCTCCCGTGTATTTTTTACCCTGGCAGTTAGGCATGATAACCCTCTTCAGAGCAAACGAATCAGTAATTTGGAAAAGAGCAGGTAATAGATTTTTATTTTTTTTAAAGTTTGATTAGTAATCCGCATCGACAAAATTGTTCACTCTATTCACTTCTCATTTCAAAATTACTGGTCCAATATTGCTCTAAATTATTAAGAGGGTCTAAGAGATGTCTAAGAAGGCTACTACCTTTAAAGTTACTGGATAGTTTGGGAAATTCTGGAGGTGATGTCGGCCTCCATGATTCTGTTAAATCGGGAGGATAAAGTATATTGTGGTTGAAGTTCAACCTCCCTGGTCGAATGATCATCAATATTTACTGAACACCATAATTCGGTAAATCTGTGCCTGATTTTCCGCGGTATGTCGTTTCTAGTTTCTAGCTGGAGAGACCGGGGCTGAGACAATTCATCAGTGATTCACCTTCTCGAGAAAAACAAGGTAGTGATTGCACGAGTTAAAGGTAATAGCCCTCATTTGCACACCCTCCCAAATTTCGATGAAATTCTAGTGCGTAGGAGCTCTTAGCCATGATAATAAACGGACCAGTAGTTTTCAAATGATGAATGAATAGATTCCTTTTGTTTTCTTTGAATTGAACATATTTATGGTTCGTGGAGGATTCGTTATCAAACTACCTTTAAAGGTACTATGTCCCATTTGCAGGCCCAAAATGAAAAGGTTAAATTCCAACGGCATTTGAAAGATAATACTAATTTAGAACTTCCCTAAAAAGGGGCTTGAAAATGTCTTTAAGTGGGAAAATAACGACTATTAGTTGTCGAATCGACTTAAGTGCTACCAAGACAGTAAGTAATAGTCTGATTTTCAGACCATTGTACCGAATGGTCATACGTTTTGTGCTGCGCAAAGATTCAATCAGTTTAATTTTGGCCATTACAAGAAGTGGGTTATTGATGTAGACAAATGCTCATGTACTCTTTACAGCTCATTATATGTATGTTATTACCAAAGAAGAAAAAGGCCAGTCAGTCACTCAATAGTGTCTGACAGTGAAGTCTAGCAAGTAAACGGGTTTCCTTGCATAATTTGAATATTAGGACACTGCTAACGTTTAAATTTCACAGATAGGACATACATGACATATTCATAATTCCTGCAAAGTTCTACAGAATTTGATGTTGGCTGCAAAAGGGACAAAGTATCTTTAAAGCGTCCCCAAAATTTGATGGCAAAATTTAACCTACCGGTAACTTGTTTAATGTAATAAAAGAGGATGTCATTTAACACACGCTTCTGCAAGGATTTAAAGAAAAAATGTGTTTGAAAACGTATACAAAATGTGGGTTTTCTGCCATCAATGCTCGTCTTCAAAAACATTTGTTGTTAAAATAATTGCAGAAGTGTGTGTTGAATGACACTCTCTTTCACATCATTAAACAATTTAAGGAAATTTTGCCATTACCTTTTGGCAAAAATTGGGCTCCCAGCACTTAAAATTTCACACACAATTTCTTTTACACGAGTTTGAAGAAAATCAAAGCTCATTGCAACTAGCTGAGATGACACTAATTTGTAATTAGCATGATTGTTGAAGGGCGGCCCATCCTACTACTTACAATATTCCTAAGCTACTGATATCATTCACGCCTATCGATGGCAAGAAAATACGCCTGAACCATCACAATTTATCCGATGCCATAAACATTTACCGCGATCAGCATGAACAGGTAGATTCGTTTTGAGCTTTCGACAACTCGATCTGTAAATTTAACAAGTCACAAACAAATTAACCAGCTAGGATTTTAATCTGCATCTACTGTTTTTAGGGCAGCGACACTACCATCAGGCTATCACTGGTTGTCAATTTGTTGTTGTGGCTAAACCCACTTGGATCATAATTATTATAATATAATATATTGAGAATTCACTTTTGCAGTCGGCTACCTCGGCTACGCCAAACATTAGCAACCTACTCCAGTAAAAACATTGGGCTGAGACATATGACCCTCAGTACCAGCTCCCACCTGCAATAATATTATACTGAACAATAACTAGGTCAACCTGGGTCTGGCCTTTATTAGAGTCGTCATGTGCACAAGAGTTTGTTCATATTCCGAATTTGGATGTAAAAAGAATAAGGTATGTACATGTCACAGTTGACCTAAACTAATTTTCCTGGTGAATAGATTACAACCTGGAGAAAAAAGAAGAAAAAATGATAAAACATGTGAAGAGCTAAATAAAGAATGTCAAGAACCTATCAAAGCCTCTCTAGAGTGTTGGGAACCAAAAATTCGCCAAAAATTTGATGACAAAATGTCGCTTAAATTTTATGATGATGTGAACGAGGATGTCATTTAACACACGATATTGTAAAGATTCTCAAAAGTAATTGTGTTTGCAGACGGATATTACGGGAAGAATACAAAATTTAGGTTTTGTGTTGTACTCAGAAAACCCATATTTTGTATTCTTTCATCAATAATTGTCTTCACACACATTTGCTTTGAAAATCCGTGCAGAAGAGACTGTTAAATTGTATCCTTTTTCACATGATTATTTCACGTTATTATACAAGTTAAGTGAAATTGTGCCATCAAATATTTGGGGCTCTCAACACTTTTACAGAGGCTTTAAAGGTATAGACCAGTTTTGGAAACGCCCTCTCTCAAAAAAATGAAATGGAAGCTCTCATTACCAATCATGTGAAAGAATATGTTTTGACTAATACGTGATGATACAAATTTTGCCGGGAAAGTCGGGAAACCGCCTACGAATTGATATATTTGGTAAATTATTATATCTATTGGGACCAAATAGATATCGCGCACGTGGTCGCGTAGTCCCATATACATCTTTCTGTGTACAGTGCTTGTAACTTTACCAAGACTGGGCCAAATTTCTTATCATTTTGATGATTCCAGAACCTTGCAGTACACACCAATACTTATATGCTAGATGATCAACCTTTTCTGATCGATTCCACAACGTTTCTTTCACGATGCAATCGCATGACCAGAACTGGTCTTTCTCTTTAAGCTTAAAAGTTAACGCCCATCTAATTTGTTGGATGCCCCCAAAAAAAAAAAATGATTGAAAACATCACTTAGAATGTACAATAGTGCCAAAGATGATTATGTCGAGGCTCGTTACTAGTCAAACTTCAAAGAAATCAACTGTTATTCACTTCTCATTTCGAAACTACTGGTCCATCTGTTCTAAAATCATACGAGGGATTATCACGCCACCAATCTTCTCTACCCATGGAATTTCATCGGACTCGGGGAGCGTGTGCAAATGAGGCTACTACATTAAATATACTCTTTTGCAAGGATTTAAAAAAAATTTGTTTGAAGGGGATCTTGCTGAAAAAATACTTTTTTTCTGCGTACAAAACAAAACCCAAATTATGTACTTTTGTCTTTATTATTCGTCTTCAAACACGTTTGTTTTGAAATTCCTTTCAAATGTGTATGTTAAATGACATCCTCTTACACATCAATCAACAGTTTAGGAGATATTTTGCCATCATATATTTGGTACTCCCAGCAAAAGGTTTTGGGAGCCAAAGAACTTTGGTGGGGAAAATTCACTTAAAGTGTATAATGACGTGAAAGTGGATGCTACATAACACTCATCTCTTCACGCATTTTCAAAATAATTGTGTAACAAGACTAATATTGATGACAGAATACTAAATTTGAATATACAGCGTACAGCACAAAATGAGAATGTTGTATTCTTTCATCAATATTCATCTTCAAACAACTAAATTACATTGTTAAATCCTTCCAGAAGCGTGTGTCTAATGACACCTTCTTCCACGTCGACATAATACTATTCAAATGATATTTTTGACCATAAAATATTTGGGGCTCCCATCACTTTAAAGGTGCTTAACGTCAACGTGTATGTCAGGATTTCTTGTTGAGATCGAGCTACATAACGACCAGGAGTCATGAGACATTTTTCGGAACCCAGTCATTCATGGAAACCATTTTGGTCGACGTCGAGCAGCTGTTTTCAAGTTATTTTCATTTTTCTCGTCGAGGGTCGGGGAGTGGGGGAAGAATCATACCTTCATGCATATTATATAATTTAACCTGATCAGTGTGAGCAGCATAATGCATTGGGGAAAAAATCTTCTTAGACAGACTGTTGTTATACTTGGACAGGTGCTCACTTTCAGGAATTTCAAAACAAATGTGTTTGAAAACAAATAGTAATGAAAGAATACACAATTTTAATATTCTGATGCTCCGGTATTCAAATTTCGTTTTCTATCATTAATATTTTTCTAACCCGTTTGTTTTGAAAATACTCGCAGATATGATATCCTCTTTCCTGTCATCAAATAACATATGTAGATATTGCCATCATTTTTTCAAAGAGGCATTAGGCTAATGCGACCATGATTTTGTAAGCCTCCGTAAAAATGTATAGGAAAGTTAAAATGTCTTGATTTGGTCATATATTCGTGATTAAAGGGGGTGTTGAGTTCTGGGAAGGGTCGTGTCCGAAAGTGTCAGGAAAATGATGAAACGATTAAAGAGATTAAACACAAACAAAATCGATAGGTTATGGACTGAATAGACAATTGAGAATTTTAAAAACAGATTAGATTATTGTAGATGAACATGAATTCGTGCCAAACACAACTCACCGAGACAAACTTAGGCTGTGGTGATGGTGTTCCTCCGTCGAATGGGCATGATCTGAAGAGTAACCTTAATTATGCGTATACATATGTCGCGACATTTGTATCACCTTATTCCATATCCTTGGTTGTGTTCATCCTTTATCAAAACATGTATCCATTATTCCACCGTTTCCCATTAATAGCGGCTGATAGCTACAAAACATAACACAGAATGACCTGAGAAACGACGTGAATAGGATAGGGCGCGCCTTTTCCACAGAAACCGCGCGAAACATTTTGGAAACCATTCAGGAATGAAGATGTGAGAAAATAAGTGATTGATTTATTATGTTTGCAGCTACATAGGTGGTTTGACCTATTTGACCAAGAGGATCGTAGTTGTGTGACAAAACACAATTTTGTCAAAGCAAACGACTGACACTATAGGTATGGAGCTATGTCCATAGCTCCATGCCTATAATATATATAGGGGGTCTTTATAGGTCTTTTTGTATAAATTCTTGCATGTACTTACATTATAATGTGTGATACAGTTAAATGCATTTAATTATACCATAGAGCATGTATATGTGTATAATACATAGGACATGCCTTAATACATAGACTAACGCACATTCCACAGAAGGGGGAAATGAGCCATAAACTACGCTGGTCAAGCAGTGGAGGCATGGTCATCCCTTTAGACCATTCACTCTCGCTGAGATAAGATTATGTTATATTGCATAGACTTTGTAGACTTACGAGATGCAGTAGGTTAAGAAATGTGGTATGCGGCGAGGATAAGACCTTGCGTCGTGTAATTTATGTTGCCTGACCGAAGCAAATCGAACATGTTCCCTGCATGTGGACGTGATTTTCCCAAAAACGTAAGCTGTAGTTGCGTTTACGAAGTAATCGTCTTGATGTGCATACTTCTAATGCCATCTCTTTCATACACATATCAATATTACATATCACTTTCACTATATTCACTTTACTATATTCATTTATCCTACATCTGCATAAAATGAAAACATCTGTATATTTGTGGCCTTGGTTGCATAATGTATTGTAAAATATAATTATGTATAATGCATATAGTGAATTGCATTTTGCCATCAAATGTTGTATTAATTTTGCAGTGTTAATTAAATGTGTTGGTGACCCAACTTTCTAGATAGGATTCCATCCATAATTATATGACAGACGTCATCCGACAACATTAATGTGATAGGTCTACTAGCCTAAGTGATGAGATTCGTAAATTTAATGTGTATAAACAAAATGACATAAATGTTAATAACGTTTAGAGAAGGTTTAATTAATATTTAATTAATCCGAATTCATATATTTCAGGCTTGACATATGTCAAAATTTGTGACAATAACAAGTAGTATGTGCAAGAAACTCTGATTTACGATAATGTAATAATACTAATAATTTTAGTTGCATAATGAATGAAGAGAAGCAAATGACTAGATTTGATCTGTATTATGATATTTAAGATTTCTTTTACTTCATTTCCCTTCTATATTTCATTCATTCTTCCTTTCTTTGATCCTTTTTCTATTTGTTTTATGGATTTGAGTACTCATCTATCCATTTGTTTATGTAAGGTTATTCCAGCAATAATCGCACATGGTTATATTTTGGGGCCTATCACAGAAACAAACAAAATAATGTTGTTTGCTTTGCATTTCAATACAGATGAGGTATATAGTACAGCCTTCACATTTCTTCAGGACACAGAAATAGATAGAATGTGTATCAATTTAGTGAGCAACCTATTCAAGATTAATTTTAAATACCCTCACCTCTTTCTTTGGCCTTGTTTATTGTCTTTGTTTGTTGTTGATTTTTTTTCTTTCATTTCATATCTTTATCTCTTCCAACTTTTGCATGAATTTTTTTTTCCATTTCACTTTTATTCAGTTTGCCTCTTTTCTCCACCTACCGTTATGGAAATAAGTCGGGTATACCGGCCTACGTATATATTATTGTTCGAAATTTCGGGTTTATATCATTTCCACCTTCAGGTTATTCACCAATAAACCATTTTCAAGCTCGGAAAATGCAAAATATCATCTATCTTATCTAATCTAGTCACTAATCTATATAGTTTGACAATTCTCAGCTGGCCAACAGAGGGCGATCTCCCTTCAGTTGCCCCCAGGAGCGGCGCCACAGGGGGCAGGCGGCCGCCCCTATCATTTTCAAAAAAAGGAAGAGGAAGAGAAGGAAAAAGAGGAAAAGGAGAAGGAAAAGGAAAGGAAAAGAAGGAGAAGAAAAGAAAAGGAAGGGGAAGAGAAGGAGGAAGAGAACTATAAAATGTAAATATGTATGACGTAAGGGAGGGCGGGGGAGAGGGAAAAGAAAAAAATTAAGATAGAGAAAATAAAGAAAAGGAGAGAAAAAAGCAGGCCGAATCAGGCGATCAGCTTATTAGCAGTTATTATATAGGCCTACTGAGTGACTGAACACAGTCCTTTGCCCGCCGATGTCATTGAGAACTCATTTAGTGAACTTCGATTACTGAAAACGTACTTGAGATCAACAATGACCCCCAAAACGTTTGTCTTCACTTCTGGTCATCAATTTAAACAGAGATAGTGATATAGATATAAACAAAGTGATTGACGCATTTGCCCCCAAAACAGTTCCTTTTGACAGAAGAAAATCAAAAGAAGTGCATGTTCGTGATGCTGTAATTAGCATTTCAGGTAAACCAGCCTACATTTGATTTGAGCTTGTTCTTGTTAATTGAACTTAAGACTTTTCTTTTTAATTTGGCAAAAAGTATGTCACAAATCGAGCCATTATGCATCAATTAAAAAAATCTTCAACTTCTGAGAGGGCACATCCCTGCGTCGTGCAAGCGCGACGATGGCGCTGGCGATTCGCCCCAAGGCGCGTAGCCAGGGGGCGATGGGGCGCTCGCCCCCAAACATGCAACGCCTGCCCCCAAAAAAAAAAAAGAGAGAGAGAGAGAGAGAAAAAAAAAGGAAGAGGACGTAAGAAGAAAAAGGAGCAGACAAAGAAACATTTTTGAAAATTCAGAAGAGGATTAAAAGTCGAGAACGGTGCAACAAATCGTCTTCTTTCTCTAATAATTTAATGAAACCTCAAAGCTTTCGCGCTTCGCGCGGAGGTGGAAAACTGAATTCATACAAGGATTAAGAGTCGAGGACTGTACAACTATTTGGACTTCTTTCTCTAATAGTTTAATGAAACGTCAAAGCTGCCGCGCTTAGCGCGGAGGAGGAAACTCCCCTTCCTGCACCCACCCCCTAGGGAGCGCGCTTCGCGTGCTCACCACCGCCCCCCTAAAATAAAATCCTAGCTACGCACCTGTTCGCCCCCCTAACAAAATAACCTGGCGCCGCCCCTGGTTGCCCCTATCTCTCAATGCGTTGGATTCAGTAACTGTTCTAATCCTATTTGTAAGCACAATTATAACAAATAGAATAAATAAAGATGTATATTTGACACATCAATACTTATAAACAGTGAAAATACTAACTAAAAATTAAAAAGAGTAAAATAGAAAGGTCATGGACTCGTTTTGAAATAAACCTACGTCCGTTCAATTTCTGTAGAATCGTGATGAGAAAGCAAACAAAATGTTATTATAACCCACAACATGTATGAGTTTAAGCATATCAAAGTGAATGTCATAGTCACTTCATATGAAATGGCATCTTTCCAACCATATTATATAATTTTTTTTCTATTCAGGGAAAGGAAAATTACCCCACCAAAACACTGATTTGAAGAAGAACAAAAATATGTTGTTGGACACAATTTAAAAGATGAGCGAAATAGGCCTACATTACCACGGCATTTTAGTAAAGGTGATACGGATAACATATAATATAGCTTAGTGAATAAGTTTGGAGTGTTTGATATTATGATTTTAAAGCCCCTCTAAAGTGTTGGGAACCCAAAATTTGTCAAAAATTTGATAGCAAAATTTCATTAAAATTGTTTAATGATGTGAAAGATAATGTCAATTCTACAGAGATTTTCAAAACAAATGTGATCGACACAATTTAGGTTTTCTGTTGTACGCAGAAAACCCAAATTTTGTACCCTTGCAGAATCATAGCAAGGCAAATATTTAATTTGAGATAGTCGAAACACGAGTTATACAGGAATGGAAAGTCATAATTAAATTTCACTCAAAAATATCAAAGTCATTCTAAAATGTCTCAGGCCTTGTGTAGGCCCTAAGCTGGATTTCTATGGGAACCTCTGCTCATGAGTGCATGAAGTGGTCCCCCGGAGTTTGGGGGAGAATGCAACCCAGTTTTTGTATCAAAATTTGTACTTTTACAATGTCAAATTCGCTTTTATTGTACTCACTAATATTGTACAGTCTATTTCTATCTGTAATATATATATAAAGCATATACAATAAATTTCACTCAAAAATATCAAAGTCATTCTAAAATGTCTCAGGCCTTGTGTAGGCCCTAAGCTGGATTTCTAGGGAACCTCTGCTCATGAGAGTGCATGGAGTGGTCCCCGGAGTTTGGGGAGAATGCAACCCAGTTTTTGTATCAACATTTGTACTTTTACAATGTCAAATTCGCTTTTATTGTACTCACTAATATTGTACAGTCTATTTCTATCTGTAATATATATATAAAGCATATACAATAAATTTCACTCAAAAATATCAAAGTCATTCTAAAATGTCTCAGGCCTTGTGTAGGCCCTAAGCTGGATTTCTAGGGAACCTCTGCTCATGAGTGCATGGAGTGGTCCCCGGAGTTTGGGGAGAATGCAACCCAGTTTTTGTATCAACATTTGTACTTTTACAATGTCAAATTCGCTTTTATTGTACTCACTAATATTGTACAGTCTATTTCTATCTGTAATATATATATAAAGCATATACAATAAATTTCACTCAAAAATATCAAAGTCATTCTAAAATGTCTCAGGCCTTGTGTAGGCCCTAAGCTGGATTTCTAGGGAACCTCTGCTCATGAGTGCATGGAGTGGTCCCCGGAGTTTGGGGAGAATGCAACCCAGTTTTTGTATCAACATTTGTACTTTTACAATGTCAAATTCGCTTTTATTGTCTCACTAATATTGTACAGTCTATTTCTATCTGTAATATATATATAAAGCATATACAATAAATTTCACTCAAAAATATCAAAGTCATTCTAAAATGTCTCAGGCCTTGTGTAGGCCCTAAGCTGGATTTCTAGGGGAACCTCTGCTCATGATCGAGTGCATGGAGTGGTCCCCCGGAGTTTGGGGGAGAATGCAACCCAGTTTTTGTATCGAAATTTGTACTTTTACAAAATCAAATTCGCTTTTTATTGCTCTCACTAATATTGTACAGTCTATTTCTATCTGTAATATATATATAAAGCATATACAATAAATTTCACTCAAAAATATCAAAGTCATTCTAAAATGTTTCAGGGCTTGTGTAGGCCCTAAGCTGGATCTCTTCAGGATCCTGTGAGCGCTCCCCATGAGTTTTGGGAGAACGCCACGCAGATTTTGTATCGACCCTGCTGGTAACATTAAGATTATAATTTGATGTTTTTCATTCCAGATTTGCTTTCCCATGATATGATGAAATTCGTTATTTACATCATTCGGACATCAATTGAAAAGCCACTTTGGGAATACTTCAACAAATGCCGTATCAAAAGTTTACCATCGCCATGAAAATGAGTTTGTCTTGCAAACCTTTCATGAAAGAGAGCCTTTTGATGCCTTTATAACAAACTACTTTTAATTGATAAGCCCTAATCCTATCGTGCTGAAATTTAATGATCTGAATCCTGATAAGTATTAAAACATTACTGTAACATTTTCATAAAATTAAACATTGTTATTATATTTTTTTTTTGATTCATTTTATTTTTGCTACGCCCTCTATGATTAATTTACTCTTCTAACCATGTATTTTTTTGTCAAAGGACCATATAATTTGTTTTAATTTAGTTTTTAAAGTCAACGTGTCTTATCTGCTCCGTCTTATATTCCATTTATTAGTATAGGTAACTCCAGCGAGACAGAATAGACATCCAATCCTCATATTTTTTTTATGGATTTACTCTTTAATTTTAAAAGATTTTATATTGATGTATAGTTTATTTTGCGGAAAGTTTTCCCTAAAGTGCAAACACTAAAATTATCTGTTTTGAAAACCTATGATATAATGTATTGGGGCAGGGCTCCCGCTCGGAGTGTCTTGTGATACTTGTTGATTTCACTCTCCTTAATGGCTCATCTTTGAATTTTCTTTTGTAACTATGCGGGTATTATTTATTATTTGTCAGTGCTTTCATGGACCCTAAACAAGCGCGTAGCTAGGATTTTTATTTTAGGGGGTCGAATCACTTACAGAGCGCAATGCGCGCTCCTATAGGGGTGCAGGGGAAGTTTTTCCCCTCCCGCGCGAAGCGCTGAAGCTTTGACGTTTCATTAAATTATTAGAGAAACTGAAGACGATTGGTTGTACCGTTCTCTACTCTTAATCCTTGTCTGAATTTTCAAAAATAATGTTTGATTCATTGTTATGCCGTGGCGTAATGAGCAAAAACTTTTTTTTTTGGGGGCAGAAAAAATTCGCATCACCATCCGACTCTTACATGTTACATGCCTGCAGGCCCGCGGAACGCTTTTCAAAGTGGGAGGGGAGGGGCTAAAGTATTTACGATCAGGTAGAGTGGAGCGTAAATTGGCTTGGGGTCCAGGGGCATTACGGTCAGATGAGCATTAAAGCTAGGGGATTAAGGCATTTAATAACGGTCGGATGAGCATCCAGGGGCCCGCCTTAGGGCCCTTGGTGGGGTCCAGGGTGCAGCACGGGGTGATACAAGATTTCGATTTTTTTGGGGGCGCTGGGCTGGGCTGGTGGCTATAGAATTCAAAGCTCATTTCACAACTACATTTTTAAATAAAGGATAATATATGATGCATATCTGTTGTTTCTTTATTAATATTTTTATCACAGTCTTTGTCATGTGTCTTTGTCTTCTTCCTACGTCCTCTTACTTTTTCTCTTTTCTCTCTCTCTCTCTTTGGCCGGCGTTTTGTCGCCCCCCTGGCCCTAACACCGTCCATCTGGATAGGGGGCGAAAAACTGAGCGTGACAGACGGTACAAGCAATGTGTGCAGGCATTGAGATAATGACATAATACAAATATTAATAAACAACAACATTTAAAGCATCAAATATCTTTCTCTGGTGTGAAATGGTCACTTATCATGATAATTAAAGTTTTTGGGCAAGAGAAGTTTAATCTTTGATCTTCGATCAAAGCATTGGAAATATAAAACGATACTGATTATGTTCATGATATCAAATTCCAAAAAGTACGTTGCAGAACAAGCCATCAGAAAGCATAAAGTCTGCAAAATTGTATTTGAAGTCATTTGTATATATACAACTGAAAAACAAATACAAGTACCTACAAAAGCGTGACGGAAGGGATACAATTTTGTTTTACCTTTGACCTGCTATGAAATGTTATATATTTGTGCATTTACATAGACAAGACAGATATTATGGACTACACATGTCTTTTACCATAAATATGTTGTTTAATTTATGGCTTTAAAAGGAATTTGGAGTAAAAATATCGAGAAATTATAGACGAAACAATTTCATAGAATTAGTCACATTTATATAGTTTTTCAACAGATTTGAAATTGGCGATTCTTAACTTGATATAATGTCTGCGCCTTTCGTCTCACAAAAGAAGAAGAGCTTTTGTCAGTAATCTACCCATCTTTTTCTAACCTTGTACTGATACTTACTAAAAATAAGTATAATTTGTAATAATTATTGCTTTGCTGGGGCAAAAATTTAAAAAGAATATTTGACCAGAGAAAACAAGAGGGAGGGGGGACACGTGTAAATTTGTGTAGTGAAGGTATACGGGTACTTTGATTTTGCCAGCGGGGTGAGGGGACCCTCTCAGATCCTTAACCGAATGCACCACTGTAAATATACCGCTTACATTGTTATTTACCAAATGAATGATTAACAATTTCGATAAATTGGTCGTTGATGATTCGAGTCCTGCTCTAAGCTTAATGCATTATACATGTATATTACATAATTTCGGTTGTAGAAATGGATACAATGTACTTGAACAAAGCAATATACCTTATTATTTTATACTACTGATAAGAAGAAGCAGCAGCTGTATGGAAGTACTAGTTATAGTAGTAGTAGGTGTAGTAGTAGTAGTAGTAGTAGTAGGAATAGGAGTAGTAATAGTATATTATTATTGTTATTATTATTATAAGTAGTAGTAGTAGTAGTAGTAGACTAGTAGTAGTATCAGTAGTAGTATCAGTAGTAGTAGTAGTTGTAGTAGTAGTAGTAGTAGTAGTAGTAGTAGGTAGTGGTAGTAGTAGTGGTGGTAGTGTAGGTAGTAGTGGTGGTAGTGGTAGTAGTGGTAGTGGTGGTGGTGGTGGTGGTGGTGGTAGTGTGGTGGTGGTGGTGGTGGTGGTGGTGGTGGTGGTGGTGGTATGGTGGTGGTGGTAGGTGGAGTGGTGGTGGTAGTGGTGGTAGTGGTGGTGGTGGTGGTAGTGGTGGTAGTAGTGGTGGTGGTAGTATGCATGGTGTGGTACTGTGGTAGTAGTGGTAGTGGTGGTAGTAGTGGTAGTAGTAGTAGTAGTAGTAGTAGTAGTAGTAGTAGTAGTAGTAGTAGTAATACAGGCAAAGTATTACTAATAGCATCTTTAGCAACAAGACACGTATCGCATCTCCGCTTTATCTACGCATCTATACCGGACCCCGTGCAATGCAATGATTGATATGGCGATCATGCCTTTTTGCCTTTCCCCATGTTCTCCAACGCTTTGTAATATACTTCCTCTCCAATTTTAAGTATCTCCCAAATATCAGAAGCATAACTTTAATTTCATTCTAGTTCGTGGATGATTCTCTACTTTGTTTTGCAAAAATATATACAACAGGGTGTTAAATAACTACCTCGATATCTATAAAGGTACATAATTGTAACGACACCGGACAGGTGTTTGAACAACAGCGATACATAATTAAAATGATGTTATTCCAAATTCCATCACTTTCTATAATTTCATTGTTAGTGTTTCTTTAACACTCATTTTTGGTATGGAAATGCAGTGAATGGAAACCAGTTGAATTCAATTTCCATGCCGGTGTTGAATTAGCATTTTTGAGGTGTCTTCTAAGACTCCGAGTTGATGTTTGGTTGTATACGTGCGATGTTTGAAACATCAGGGGCCTTCTGTCAAATTGTCAAATGACAATTGAACAAAGATTTCATTTTAAGATCTCCAGTAAACCATGATACTGTAATACTAATGAAACGAATATACATTGTAAGCATCTTCTCCATTTTATGTATTAGCCCCAATCAAGCGATGCGACTATAGCCTTGCAATGAGAATACACGCTCATGCCATAGTAGGTCCATGCTTATACAATAGTGTACCTTAATGTACTCCTAAAGAGTCCTGTGACACATAATATGCCATGTCCCAAGTCTCAACATGGACCTATTATAGGTCTGAACTCTGAACAGGAATGTGGCAGGGGTCAATCCCCTGACCCCCGATGGACATGGCTCGTGTCTGAACATTGTATATGCACTGTATACCCACATGCTTGGGAATGCCCACACACTCTGCAAATTAATAAATTCATTGAACAACTCAATATCAATTGTGAGCATATTGGAGGCAATATACTGAAGATATTGTTTCTGTTAATTTTGTTCTGTGATATAATCATAAAATACAAAATAGAGCATGAGTTGACCTTGTTCAGAGTATGACTATGCAAATTTAAATTGGGTTTCGAAGCCAATAAGGACATTCGGAGACATATCTACCAAATCATTTTAATCCTTTAACTTGTACTTGGAATTCTGCACGTATTTCAGCGAAAGCAATGTTCATATACATGTAGATTCAAGATTCATGTTTCTCAAGATTAATTACGTAGGCTTATATGAAATAGATAATCAACATAACTATTTGTAATAGGTCAGTTTGATTCGAATCCGTTAATACGGCTGACAAATCACATCTTTTATTTTATTTTTAAAATTTAGGAGTCATGTATTTCCCTTTTGTTGGCAGAAATCTATGTTATTCCCATTAGTCTAGAATTCAGAAGAAGAAAACAAAAGTTTGATATTGAAAACATTGTTTGTGATAGTATTTATATTTTGCATTCTCGAAAACGAAATAGTTTTGCATACGGTAGCTGCTCAGGCACTATAATAGACGCTTGCTTCTAAACATAATACATGTACATGTATATCTGTTAAAAGTTTCAAATTAGAGACTGTGCCTGCAGACTCGCCCACGTAAGTTACCGGAAGGACTCTGTTTCAAAAGTTTCGCGGGGTTTTATCGGACTTGGCGCGCCGTATATCTTCCCAGCATTGAATCTTCTGAATCTTCTGAAATTGAAGTCAGCAGGGCGGTATTCCGCATGTCGCTAACTTGTATGGCTGGTGCTTTAGCCCCCAAATATTGCCAATAGGAACATACTTATGTGGAATATGACTACTGATTTCAATGACTGGTTTATCATTGTGCTTTAGCCCCCGAATATTGCCAATAGGAAAATAATTATGTGGAATATGACTACTGATTTCAATGACTGGCTTATCAGTCCTTTATGTTGGATGCATGTTTGGTGCTACAGTATTCATGGTATCCATTCCTGATTGATGCTGAGAAACCTGAGATGAACCACAGCATCACTCGAGTGTCATCAGCTGTATGTGCAGGTACAACTTTTTTTTCTTCATTTCCATTGATACAGAATATATTGCGATAGTCTCAAACAAAGTGATTATTGCCAAGGCTGTTTTGTATTTATATACGCCCATCGAGACAATGGGAAAGGCATTAACTAGAGTATTTTTTCCAAACGATATTTAGTATTGAAGATTGTGCATTTCTCAAGTGAAAAGCGATGAAACCCATGTTTAATAAATGTGTCTCAGCCAAAATCGTAACAATTATCCTTTAAATGCGTAATCCTTCATCGCCGTAAAACTTACAAGTAACCATGGAGCTATGATGTAACCTCAATGTGGGAAACTTCATCGAGTGACGGGCTAACAAATAGAAGGGATTTTTAGAAGGTCGTAACTCGCGTCATTTGAGGACAGAAGAAACACAGTACTGACATGCATATCATTTATTTTTCCTGTCATTCCTTTCCTCCCTCTTCTTTGTAATTTTTACATAAAAAAGGTCATATCATTCTAAAATCGATTACCATAACAACGAGTATACCTATTAGACTGGGCTTGCGCTTGTAATATTATCTGTTTGGGAGGATGGGCAGAGACAATTGTTCATCATTACCTAGTCCTTCGTTTATGACTTTGTCCTCTGGATGCTTCTCGACTGTCAGAAATGGCTTTCAAGCCTCCTCCTTTAAACAATAGGCCTATATAGTATATATTACATATCTAAGTTCATAGGCCCTTCATATATTAAAGGTAAAGACCAGTTTTGGAAACGCCCCTCTCTCAAAAAATGAAATGGAAGCTCTCATTACCAATCATGTGAAAGAATATGTTTTTACTAATACGTGATGATACAAAGTTTGCCGGGAAACCGCCTACTAATTGATATATTTGGTAAATTATTATATCTATTGGGACCAAATAGATATCGCGCACGTGGTCGCGTAGTCCCATAATGCCATCTTTCTGTGTACAGTGATTGTAACTCTACCAAGACCGGGCCAAATTTCTTATCATTTTGATGATTCCAGAACCTTGCAGTACACACCAATACTTATATGCTAGATGATCAACCTTTTCTGATCAATTTCACAACGTTTCTTTCACAATGCAATCGCATGACCATAACTGGTCTTTATCTTTAAGGGTTGTTCTGGTCTATTTCGTTGGAGAGAATTAAATGACACTTTCCCTTTTCACGGATTATGAATCTTCTTTCTTAACAACTAACATCATAAACAAACAGACGCGTTTGAGGGTATCGTCACCACATCTTCTCCTACATGATCATTAGTATTACAAGTCATGTACGAAGTACATGGGAGCATACTACTACTAGCCAGTGGTCAGTGAGAGAGAGAGAGAGAGAGAGGTGCAGGAAAGGAATGGAATGTGGATGTCTGGGACATGAAATGAGAGAAGGGGGCATGGTGATATTGGGGATTATGCAGGCTAGACATGAGAGGGAATGAAATGCATGGATGAATTAAAGGGAAAGATAAAATCGTAGATGTACAACTTTCTCAATATACTACATCTTTCGAAAGAGTGGGATCCCAGTAGCCCATTGCATCACTCTGATGTAAACTTTTCGTGTAAGTATGCAGGCCTAAAACTTGTATTGTGTATCAGGAAATTATTCTAGTTACAGTTCCCTGTTTGTATTTAACACGAGTATGATTATGCTTTGAACATTTTATGCCTTCGCGATCATCAGATTGGACCTTGGAGTAGTGAGGATTGTTATAATTATGTCCATCAATGGTGAGATTGAAGGTAGTTTACATTTTTGTTGGATAAAGACAAATATAAAAACTGTCACATGTAATCTTTACTGATATAACGTTTATATTCATGTTCTTTAATTAAAACACCAACTACAATATGACGGGATAGAAATCAGCCATTTCTTGTTATTATTATTGTTGTTTTTGTGTCGTTTAGTTTCTTTGTGGTGTGTTCATGAGTATAAACATGTACGCCTGTTACTTAATTAATATATAAAACAATTTCTTTATTTTCATTCCTCATTCTTTATAACTATTTTGAGTTTTGATTTAAAAATCCTGGCATCATTTTAAATCCATGAGGCTAGCAGTTTAGTAATGAGGTGAAAACCCTCGTTTCTTTCTTTGATTTTTAATTTAAAAAATAATAACATTAACATTAATTCAGAGAAAATAAACGAAACATATTAACATCTCATTTCCAAAAATCCTGCCTTATTATTGTAATGTTTTACTAATGACATTCTCAATCTAGAGAACATCTACACTCTACAGTTAAATTTGGGGAAAAACTGAGGAATGGTTTGCAAATGAGGGAGAAGAATGGAACTGTTTAATTGAATGATCAAAACAAGGTCCTACTAAAACCTGCTTAAATACGGAGGTATATTTGAATCAAGACTAAGACATAATTTATGACTAGGGTTTATGAATTCGATGGAAAGAATGCACATTAAAAACATTTTGAAATATTTGAGGAAATTGTTTGGTATACAAACGTAAACCACTGTTGTTTATGTTCCTGTACATTTCATATGCTGACACCATGGGACTATATACCCCACGCAGAACTTATACATATTACAAATGTTAAAGATAAAGACCAGTTCTGGTCATGCGATTGCATTGTGAAAGAAACGTAGTGAAATCGATCAGAAAAGGTTGATCATCTAGCATATAAGTATTGATGTGTACTGTTCTGGAATCATCAAAATGATAAGAAATTTGGCCCAGTCTTGGTAAAGTTACAAGCACTGTACACAGAAAGATGTATATGGGACTACACGACCATGTGCGCGATATCTATTTGGTCCCAATAGATATAATAATTTACCAAATATATCAATTAGTAGGCGGTTTCCCGGCAAAATTTGTATCATCACGTATTAGTCAAAACATATTCTTTCACATGATTGGTAATGAGAGCTTCCATTTCATTTTTTGAGAGGGCATTTCCAAAACTAGACTTAACCTTTAAAGAGAAGGTTGGGTTCTGGGAGGAGATGAAAAACAATTTGTGAGCATTATCATTGTATTATGCAAGTGTGGAAGAACATCAGAGAAAAAATGTTCCCTAAAAGCATGGCTCTTCAAATGCCTTAATATTCTAAATATGGCATGTAAGGGATGGATTTTTATGCCATATGTTCGTGTAGTCCCATATTCATCTTTCTGTGTACAGTGCTTGTAACTTTACCAAGACTGGGCCAAATTTCTTATCATTTTGATGATTCCAGAACCTTGCAGTACACACCAATACTTATATGCTAGATGATCAACCTTTTCTGATCGATTCCACAACGTTTCTTTCACAATGCAATCGCATGACCAGAACTCAACTTTATACGTATACGTAGTCTAACCAAGGATGTATCTCCTTGTATTGTTCTAACGTACTTCTATTGTCCGATATGATGTCCTTATAGCTGGGTCGCGTGCCGCTCGTAAATTGTAAACACGCGTCCTCGCTCTGAATATATATATCGGTCGCTCTCATGTGGTCAGCACTCGAGCGGTCGAAGTAATGTGACAGGAATGTCCGCGTAGCTACGAATTGATACTGCGTCGATAGTGGATTATAAAAAAGTCACCAATAAACAATGGAGATAATATTCCTGAATTAAGAAAATGAATTCGGATGTCCATGTTTACTTTGTAAAATTGTACGACAGGACACACCAACATCGCTACCGAACGGAGTGTTTGAGAGATAGGCCTACACCTTGAATAGACATGTTATCATTTATTTTAACGGTGAAGTACTGTAACAGTATGTTTCAGATAGAATAAGAGAGAGAGAGAGGGGGAGCGGGGCGGAGGGGGTGGAGAGCGAGAGAGAGGAGGGGGCAAGGTGGTTAAGTGACTCGGAAATATAGACTGAGACAGGCCCAAATTATGCGTAATATTTTATTATATGCTATCTTCGCCATTGCGGCTTGTCTATCAGTGTTAAAGCCCCTCTGCACTACTTTGGCCAGGAGGGATTAGAGGGATTAGCGTGGTCATTGACAGGTGGTTATCTTATCGAGTCAGCTCTCAATTAACATAAGAAAAAGAGGATCATGGGGGACCAACAGGCCCCGCTTAGGCATTGTTTTCTATATAGAGGGAGCAAGTAGCTACAAGTAGTACAGTGGGGCTTTAACAGAAAGATTTGATAATCCGCTTGTACAACTTATTATTGAACACGTACTGCATGTCATGGAAAAGGTGGTTTATCATGATATAAATAATATATAAAAAATATATATTACATATATATGTTGTTGTTGTTTTTGTTTTTGTTTGGAGGGGGGTCATGAAGCCAAAACATATGCCCAGACAAAATTGCCAGGCAGATAAAATGTCACCCCTACTTCAGAATAAAACATAATAACCTTTTCCAGACAACTTTCAGCCAGCCCAAGGAGATACCAGCACCTCCAGTGCTACATTATTAGTAGAATCAGAGGAGTTTGACGAGAGTTCAAATCCCCGAAAGTCATAGACGTCACTACAAGTTCAGTTAACGAGGCCATTTGTCAGTTTTGGTCAAGCGCGTAGCCAGAATTTTATTATAGGGGCGGCGGTAGTGAGCGCGCAAAGCGTGCGAATCACTTACAGAGCGCGATTTGCGCGCTCCCTAGGGGGATGGGTGCCGCGCGAAGCTTTGACGTTTCATTCAATTATTAGAGAAAGAAGACAATTCGTTGTACCGTTCTCGACCCTTAATACTTGTCTGAATTCAGTCTCCCCCTCCGCAAGCGCGGAAGCTTTGACGTTTCATTCAATTATTAGAGAAAGAAGACAATTCGTTGTACCGTTCTCGACCCTTAATCCTTGTCTGAATTTAGTCCCCCCTCCGCGAAGCGCGGAAGCTTTGACGTTTCATAAAATTATTAGAGAAAGAAGACGATTCGTTGTGCCGTTCTCGACTCTTAATCCTTGTCTGAATTCAGTTTCCGGCCCCCCTCCTGCGCGAAGCGCGATAGCTGACCTTTCATTAAATTATTAGAGAAAGAAGACGATTCGTTGTATACCGTTCTCGACTCTTAATCCTACTTCCGCGCGAAGCGCGGAAGCTTTGACGTTTCATTAAATTATTGGAGAAGATGACGATTCGTTGTACCGTGCTCCTTCTTCTTCCTGCGTCCTCTTCCTTTTTTCTCTTCTCTTTTTTTTTTTTTGGGGGGGGCCGCCCCGCCCCTGGCTATGCGCCTGGACTTTGGCTAGGGATTTTCTGTAAGATTTGCCTTGACATCAGAAAACATTCAATACTTCATTGACTGTTGACCAATTGTATAACCAATATTTTATTGTGTAGTGTAACGAGGACTTCATTTTGAAAGGGCTGGTATAAATGAAGTTTAAAGGTATTAGCCATTTCTGAGATTTGTTATTAGGCATATACGTGTGATGAGCACAAAAAAGGGTAAGTGAGATAGCGAAGCTTCGCTACGTAATATATCCCATTAGCCAGGAGTTCTTGTCAATCCCAGCATCATCTATTAAAATCGTGTGAGAGGTTCCCGCGCAAAAGGCAAACTATTCTGATACATCTTGGTTTCGCGCGCTATGCTGATGAATGGAATAACTGGGTGTCACATTCTCGTCCGGAACTCGTAAACTATTAGTCGCTTTCAGTTTATTTTTTAAAGGGGCATAGGGGGTGGCCGTTTACTTCGATCAGGCCACCCCTTATGCATTGCAAGCCCCAGTCGCTTTGCGAACCTGCACACACCAAGCTATTACTTGTAACGGTACATGTAGTAGCACTCATTTGCACACCATCCCGAGTGTTGATGAAATTCCATGTTTAAAAGCTCTCAAGCATGATAATAGGATTAATGGACAAGTAGTTTTAAAACGATATGTGAATAGATTTCTTTAATTTTCGTTGAAGTTTGATTAGTGACCCTCCACGACACAATTGTTTGATTCAAAGAAATGAAAGAAATCTATTCACTTCTCATTTGAAAAGTACTGGTTCGTTTGCTCTAAAATTTGAAGAGGTTTATTATCTGGTCTAAGACTATAAGAGCTTCTACCCATAGAACTTAAAGGAAAATCCAACCAAAATAGACAACTACTCTAAATAAAAGCAGCAAAATGAGAGAAGCAAGCTGATGAAAGTTTCAAATAAATCTGACTAAATATAAGAAAGTTATGCATTTTTGAAAGTTGTAATCACTATACGTATGGGCACTTCAAATTGGCTGAAGCGGTAATGTCATTGTGATGTAGTGTCGGTCTACTTTCCCATCTGTTCCAACATATAAAATTCCAAAATATAAATTTTCAAAAATCATGGCTCAGGAGGGTCTATTCTTTTAGAGGACCTATAATAATATGCTATCTATAATATATTTTGAGTAGTGCCCCAAGGGAGAAGGAACTTACGAGAAAAACAGAAATTAGTGATATGTTTGTAAACGGCAAATGTGAGAGTTATCCACGTCCTACGTCACAATCCACTGATATATTAATTAGTAGGCGGTTTCCCGGCAAAATTTGTATCATCATGTATTAGTCAAAACATATTCTTTCACATGATTGGTAATGAGAGCTTCCATTTCATTTTTTGAGAGGGGGGCATTTCCAAAACTAGACTTAACCTTTAAAGAGAAGGTTGGGTTCTGGGAGGAGATGAAAAGTTCCATCGAAAAAGAGTCATCCACATTATTTGTTTTCCATTGTGCAATATTTTCAATTCTTCGATGTTGTCAGGAATCTTTCCAGATAATTTAAAAATAGCCAAAGTGATACCTGTATTTAAAAGTGGTTCTACTGTAAATACTAATAACTATAGACCTATTTCTGTGTTACCTGTATTCTCTAAGATCTATGATCATAAATACTCACTTTTCCTATATTTTGTCCAGATTACCTTTATGATGTATATTATATTGTATATATGATTATCTTTGTAATGTATGTTATTTTGACTTTATATCTATGTGATATTGTATGTTATTTTATGTAAATGTTCTTTATGATGAATGAAATAAATATGACTATCTATATAATTATCAAGTGTTAAATTCAAAGAAAAGAAAAGAAATCTATTTACTTCTCATTTCAAAACTATTATTGTTGGATGTGTATATAGGGCTCCTAACTATGATAGTACATATCCTTTGTTGAGAATTTAGAACATCAGCTACAGATATTGAGTAGAGAAAACAAGGAGATATATTTAATGGGTGACTTCAACATCAATTTATTGAATTATGATAATGATTAATGATCATAGTGTTAAAGATTTTGTAGATTTTATGTACTCATTTGGATTATTTTCTCTTGTCACTAAACCTACCCGTATAACTGAAATTAGTGCAACATTGATCGACAATTTCACAAACTGCATTCAAAATGAGTTAAGTTCAGGTGTAATATGTTCAGATATTTCAGATCATATGCCTATATTTCGTGTAAAAAAAGGGCTCTGTGGTAACTTCTGTTAAAAGAGATGGACAACTATTTGAAGCGGTTAATAAAAGATGAAAGAATATCAAGGTTCAAGCATTTTTCTCACAACTGAACGACTTTACCAAGTCCCTCTAAAATAAAAGACGTTAGGCCTACAGTATTATATATTCTACTATTTTTTAAAACTTCTTTCAAATAAAATAGGTAGAAACCACACATGAAAAGTATATGTCACTATATTGCAAAGTACTGAATATAATCCGTATGCTACGAGAACAAATGGTGTGGCACTTCTTGAATTGTGTGAACCATCCCGTCTGAAGAATTCTCTGGCAGCAGCAATCTTCAGGGTCGCACAGGCCATAAAATCTTGCGAGGCTCGATTTCATCCTCTTTTCAACCCAGATTCAACCATGATTCAACAGTTTGATGTTTATGCCACTTGACACTTTTATTGCCCATAAAATGATGGAAAATGGTTGAATTTTAGATGGAAATGTAGTGGATTTTTTTTTAATGGCTCTTCCTAGCAACGGGATATGGGGATCCTGGAATTCAACCAAAAGTAACCCAAAATTCAACCATAATTAAACAGTTTTCACCGAGTATTCCCCCAGTAATTCAGCTATATTTCAGGTACGTTATGTTCGTAGTGTAATGTATTGTAGCAGATACACGCCGCAACAGAGCGGGCCTACCCCGTGTTAGGCATCTTGCTTATGATATGCTTTGTAGGCACTTTACGGGCATGCCAGAGAAATACACAGCATACGACAATCCACTCAAGTCATGTGGCGTAGCAAGTACAAGGCGCAACGGGTTGGGCCTGTCCGGTGTTAGGCATCTTGCTATATATAGGCCTTTGCAGCAGCCAAACTGACGAGAACGTATTATGTTGGTTAGGCGTACACACACACAGTTGAGACAATTCGTGCGACAGCTGCGATATATTGGCACAAATCGTCCGATTTTTCGCGTAAAATCTTTACTTTGAAAATATTTATACATATTCTGTGAACCATGTCAACATAATCATAGTCCAAGCTTCTGCTTTATTGGTCTTTTCATGAAAACTACATTAAAATCACAACAACAATAACGCAAATAGATTGTAATTATCGAGACCATATAACTGACGAGAAGGTAAATTCAGCGAGCTCACGTAATATCAAATGCCTCCGCACGGGCAACTCCGCGGTGCCAGTCACGGCGCTCACGCCATGCAATTTACTGTACCCTGTGCGGTAACTGCAGCACTCTACTGCTGTACCTGTAATACTGGCTGTATAGCGTGTCTTTAGACTCTTCAATGTTTCGTGTTTGAGCCGTGCAATGAATTGTTGTTTTCTTTTATTTCTTTATTGAATGTGATGTGAATGTGAGTACGGTACATGCTATTACAGAAGTGTCCAAGGAATGATAGGCCTACAGGTGGAAGGGATATAAAACAATTATACAATGACTCATTCTCGGAACAAGCTAAAACTATTCGCACTCGGGAACAGTACTGTTCTCTCTGGCGCCGCGATCGATGGCCCTCGGGATAATATAATACGATTTGATGTTCCTTCGATGCGAATAGTTTTAGCTAGATCCTCGAGTCACTTCGAGTGTCATTGTATATTTGTATATTTGTATATTATTTTCATTGTAGGACTAAATTAACTTAGTAATGTGTGAAAATAACCAAAATGATAATGGGAGTGAAGTGCATGAGAACAATATTTGTAGGCCTATCAGGGGCGTCAATCCATTATCCTTCGAGTGTCATTGTATATTTGTATATTATTTTCATTGTAGGACTAAATTAACTTAGCAATGTGTGAAAAAACCAAAATGATAATGGGAGTGAAGTGCATGCTGAGAACAATATTCGTAGGCCTATCAGGGGCGTCAATCCATTATCCTGGGGGACGGGGACACGTCCCCCCACGAATTTTCAGGTGGTGAAATGTCCCCCACGATTTGGGGTTAAAATCTTTCCTTTTTCTTTCTTTCTCTCTTTCTCTCTCTGTTGACTTCGCGCGGGAGGGGAACTTTATTCAAACAGTCGAGAACGGTACTATGAAACGTCTTCTTTCTCTAAAAATTTAATGAAACAGGGATTAAGAGTCGAGAACGGTACAACGAATCGTCTTCGTTCTCTAATATTTTAATGAAACGTCAAGCTTCCGCGCTACGCGCGAGAGGGTGGAAACTGAATTCAGGCAAGGATTAAGAGTCGATCGAGAACGGTACAATTACGAATCGTCTTCTTACTCTAATAATTGAATGAAACGTCACAGCTTCCGCGCTACGCGCGAGAGGGTGGAAACTGAATTCCGACAAGGATTAAGAGTCCAGAACGGTAGAACGAATCGTCTTCTTTCTCTAATAATTTAATGAAACGTCAAAGCTTCCGAGCTATACGCGCGAGAGGGTGGAAACTGAATTCAGACAAGAATTAAGAGTCGAGAACGGTAGAACGAATCGTCTTCTTTCTCTGATAATTATGAAACGTCAAAACTTACGCGCTTCGCGCGGGAGATGGGAAACTGAATTCAGACAAAGAGTCGAGAACCGTACAACCAATCGTCTTCTTTCTCTAAAAATGTAATGAAACGTCAAAGATAAAAAAGACAATAAATGAACCGGTCACCAATGAAAGTACATGCCGTGAAACAGCGTAACTAGAGAGAGAGTGACATGTAATTGTGTCCCCCCATGCTCAAACTCGGATTGCAATGACGCCCTTGATTCGTATAGATAACGAGAGTGAGGATCCGGGAAAGGGATAGTGAGAATAATAGGAACGAAGTGACGACAATAATAATCGTAAATAACGAAAGTGAAAACGAAGGTAAAGTCTAAAATATCTGCATCAATTTTGATTACAAATAATTGATTTCACTGTTTTCTTCCAGTTTTCAAGTTTTATTACATAATTCTGATAAAAATTAAAAATTCAAAACGATACATGATGGGACAGCAAACAAAAGGTTGGTATTCTAACGAGTAAAATATTAATGAAAAGAAGAAGAAAAATTATAAAATTATAAAAAGTAGGCATATATAATGAAGAAAAATAATATCATCTAGCACAGAAATATCTTTTTTTTAATATAATAAAAATTATAATTAAAAATTATTATAAAAAAAATCAAAAAAAAAAAAAAAAATCGATAGCACATATCTATTTTAAAGTATTTACAACCCCCTCCCACCCTCCCTAGAATCCCGTGGATTTTCCACGGGCCCTGCTAGTACTTTAATAATTGCCACTTCCACTGGGGTGGATATGAAAGAGTATGCGGAAAGTCTGCAGCAGGTCTATATGGGATATGAATATTCATGATGAAGAGTCTGCGGCAGATCTGCCGCAGACTCTTTGTCATAGCCTTTTCTATGAATATTCATGATAAAGAGTCTGCGGCAGATCTGCCGCAGACTCTTCATCATACTGAAAGAGTATGCGGCAAGGGTGCGGAAAGTCTGCGGCAAAACTAATTTGCATGTGAAAAAGATGACTGTCTGCGGCAGGTCTGCGGAAGGTCTGCCGCAGGAGTATGCGGCAGGCTCATTTCTTTCCTATGGGTTCTTCTTTGTTGCATCATTTCAACAAGGGTATTCATTCTTGTCCTCTTTTGGTTCCTCATCTCTCTCTTTGTTCATTTGCATCCTCCTTGCCAGCATTACTCTACTAGCTTCACCATCATATGGGGTGTACATAATAGTCACATGCCCTGTGATAGGCAGTGTCTCTATCCTTGTTTAATTGTTAGATTACGAATCGCTTCTACCAAAGTATTCTTCACATCATAACATGCTATCTTCAATGCAGTATTCCCATACATGTCTTTCTATATATCAACATCGCCACCCTCATGCTTGAAATAGTCTTCTACTTCTGCGACATTTTCATGCCTCCGCAATGAAGTAGCCGGCATTATGTTTTCGGGTTTTCCGTTCGTACGCCCCGTACTCGTGATCGCGTTATCTCAAGAACCGATTGATGGATTCCGGCAAAACTTGGGTCATGTATGTACAGCCAATGAACTGATTAGATTTTGGGGTCATGAGGTCAAAGGTCAAAGGTAATGGGGCTCAATATGTATGCAAAAATAGCTTGTGATCGCATTATCATTAGAACCGATAGACTAGACTACCATCACTGAACTCAAGACATGTATGTATCTTGCAGAGTCAATTATACTGATTAGATTTTAGGGTCAGGAGGTCAAAGATCAAAGGGTCATGCATGTATATGAAGAACAGCTTGTGCAGTGTAATCACGATATTCTGAGAACCTGTTAATAGATTATAAATGTACAATCATATTTGAATAATAAAAATTGCTTCTGTCCTGGTTTGTAAAATCGCTCTATGGCAGAGGCATCATATTCGACCGAGCGCAGTCGAAGATCCATCTAGTTCTAAGATATGATACTACAATGAGCAAGGTTTATTTCTTCTTCAGCTGAATCCTGGGTCTGTGGAGAAGCTGTCAATGAATCATCTTCTATGCTTGCCTGGAAATACATCTATGAAACAGAGGCCAGACTGAGATAGGAAGATGACTCTAGTTTGCATGCCATGTCTACAGGGGATATGTATGTAACAAAGAGAAGGATAAAGAATTACAGTCACAACTCCTTAATTCATTACATGTAGAAAAATACTCTAAGATTTCTGCATTGACCTCACATGGACCGTAAACAAGGTTGGCATGGGTGTACCAGAAATTAGGCAATTGCAATTTTTGACGAACCCTCTCTTTGATGCATGCAATTGTATGTAGTAATTAAGGCCAGAAACTTAGACCCCGTTCTCATTCACTTCGTTGGAGCGGTCTAACTAAGATCCGTTCCTCAGGAGCGGTTCTTAGGTGAGTGAGAACGGTCAAAGTGGTCCAGGAAGTGGACTTCTGGACCGCTCAGAAGACCACCTCGGGAGGTGGTCTTGAGAACGGGTCTTATTAAGAGCGGTTTGGAGCGCTCTAACGTGCGAGTGTGAACGGAAGCGTACTTTGAACGGAAGTGAGCTAGTGACGTTCCACGCGAAACATGTAGTACGGTACATACGCTTAGTATTCCGCGCGCGAAAAAAATTACCCGCTGACCTGAGCTGCCATAGCAACAAGACCACTTTGACTCGTGGAGCGGTTTGAGCCATAAAAAACTGCTCGGAGTGTGAACCCTCGCAAACCGTTCCTCAAGACCCGTTCCTCTGGAGCGGTCTAAGACCACTTTCAAAGTGAGTGAGAACGGGGTCTTATTCATGCACACCTGACAAGAAAATGCAATACGAATACACCCATGCAAGTGGATTTTAACAGTCAGGAAGAATTCTTCGACACACAAGTCTGTGTTACGATATGACTTACGATATGACTTGGGTAGGTATACTATGAGAGTTACAGCCAAACAAACAGCAAATGACAACGTTTCCGACATGGCTAGGCGAGAACCTGTTACAAACTCTTCTAATCATTGAGTAACATGTGTCATTTTCCATTTGATAAGACCACTGACGCAATTGTCTATAAAATACAAGTAAATTCCTGTACATATCTTTCCATTTTCAAATCAGTATTATTTATATTGGTGAACTAGCAAACAGTACACCAAAAAATCCCATCAGATGTGAGTCATTTAAAATAAGTTAGTCACAGGGACAATATTGAGAGTTGAAGTTTGTAGTGGCAGAGATATAGACCTCATGCAACGCCCTCCACCTATGTAAATTCAGGGAGGTATAGGCTCACCTCCCGGGTTTCTCCACCGGATCGTCTCACCTCCCAGGTAAAGTCCAGTGGATCATAATAAACCAGTTCATCCAGCATGGAACAGAGCTTCATCGGAAGTCTGTCCTGATAATGGATGTTAGATTTTAGAATGGTTCTTATGGTAAGCTTTTGCAAAGTGAGTACTGTAGGAGACAAGAGACTGTAGAGCTCGGTAAGGCCTGGAAGGTGGCAATCTTCTAGACTAACAGCCTTTTCTTGTGCAATATCGATAGGCATCTTCCCTTCGTTATTCTTCGAATGAGATAGACACCCATACCTCAAAAAAAGAAGGGCCATGTCTAGAACCATCTGAATCTGACCAACGAACACAAGACGCATCAATGTGTGCAGGAGCGTATCTCCATTCATTTTGATATCCATAGCTCCTTCAACTTGAACTAAGCGAACAAGTACTTGCTTGAAAAAGTGAAAAGTGTACCTATGTTGTTCACAGGAATAGTGGAATCGAGAGAAACCTGCCATAGTACCAAGCAAATTGTGACAGACAGAATTGGACTTGTATGGGTCCCTGGAGACTGAATCTTGACTTAACCTGCTCCATATGACTTTGATCATATTGACAACTGGTTCAAGGACACAATGCACGCCCTGTACTCTGCAGAGATGGCTTGTAAAGAAAAACAAGACCGATGATAGGTTGATGAGAATATCTTGGAAATGGCTTGTCAGGTTTTCAATTTTGACCTGCCTGACGACATCAACATAAGCCTCTAGAGAATGACAGAGTAAACTCACATATTGTGGGATGCTTTCATCATTTCTATTGAGACTGGGGGATCTTGTAGCTTGGCTGATACTGTCCTTCAATGACATAAGTACCCTGCCAACTGGCAGAAGTCCTTTACGCTCAAGACGGAGGCATTCCGTGAACACCCTAAAGGCTGCATCCAGCCTATCCCAGATAAATATAAGGCGATACCCATAATCAGCAAGGCGTTCATACACAAACTCAAGCTTCATTGACTCTGGCAAAACACGGTCCCCAACTAGGATAGCCTCAACTTTCATTGCATACTTGTCACTTTTGATCTTTCTTAGCTCATTAACACCCCTGCATTCCGTGCGACCAAGGCAATGTTCTAACTCAGATCTACAGATACTTGTTGGCACAGCACTTGGATTTTCACAGCGTTTCTCCACTGCCATAGTGAATGCCATGTGAGCTTTCTCATAATCATCCTTCATCATAAAAGTTGTGCCCAGAATCTCCAATGCTCTTATTTGCTCTGACTTTGGAATATAGTCTTGATTTATGTAGTGCAACACAGTTGGTAGTTTCCTATTCAGCCCAGCAATATCTGCAGGTGTAAACCCATTCTTGTTGACCTGTATCAAAGCACCATACTGTGATATCAAGATATCAATGATTTTTGCACTTCTCTTCTCCTTTGTCAAGAAGTCTTTGCAACTGCTCCCAGCTTCTGGGACCTTGTACAAAGCAGGTTCCCAATCTTCCAAGTCTGTTTCACTGTCAGTGTCACAGCTCCAGTGGCAATGGCTGACAAAATGAAGAGCAGTGTTTCCCTCTTTGAGACACCTCAGATTAGGGTCAGCTCCTTTGTCCAACAAGAATCCCACAACTTCCTTGTTTCTATCATAGCAGGCTCTCATAAGAGCTGTTTGACCCTGCTCATTCCCTTGCTCATTCCTCTGATCAAGGTTTACGTCTCCATGACTCCTATCAATGAAGTCCATGATGTCTTGAACATTATACATCTTTGTATACCGTGTCGTAATGTATGTTGCTAAGTTTGTATGGCTTTTGATACCTGACAATTGTTCACTACTGTCATTAAGAGATTCCTCTACTTCCTTAGCTGTAGCCATGCTTACATGCGATGGTGTATCCTGAGGATGTCTGTTTCTGTGCAGGTTTCTTCTGAGTCTGAAGGCCGTCACCGTGTTGTATCTGTTGATTACATTAACAGTTAAGAAGTTAAAAGAATCAAGCTTGTTGTTAATATGTTTGGGGCCAGAAGGGTGTTATCTTGTTATCATTTTATGTCGGGTTGTCTTTTTTTGAAAGCCCTTTTTGCTAGATTTAGTCAAGACTGTGGGATATCAACCGCCAACTCAGAAGCTAAAATTTTGTTTGGCCGCTTGGGGACGCTGTCAATGTGTGCTGCTGAATTTCCCCAAAATGTTGGAAACGTTTTGATACCCAGGGATGCCATTGTTTTTCTCTAAATTCGATACAAGCCAAATAATGTAAGTAAATTGCACGTTATCTTGAAGTTTAGGCTTTGATGCATCTTTCTAGCCTACTTGCTTTATAGATTATGAGATTTAAGTGAAATTTGTGGTGCCCTATAAATGAAGGGCCGAGTACACGTCTGTGCGAGGCAAAAGTACACAAGCTTGAGTGTATGCAAAGACCCACAGAGTATTATAGAATAAGAGTAGGACAATTTATCTTGGTTTAGGCAAAATAATGATAGGAATTAACACAAACAGGTGAGCTAGGATTGCAGCATTGTACATTCACG
Organism: Mesocentrotus franciscanus; assembly: GCA_037976565.1. Taxonomy (NCBI): domain Eukaryota; kingdom Metazoa; phylum Echinodermata; class Echinoidea; order Camarodonta; family Strongylocentrotidae; genus Mesocentrotus; species Mesocentrotus franciscanus. Next base: position 309,387 of record CP137682.1, on the reverse strand, counting down.
GAGGTAAAGTTTATTTAATACATTTGGAAAGACATTATTTCATGATGAATGAGTTATAACAATCGAGACATATGACAATAGGATCGCGTGTATAGGATTGAGAATGGGAGTGTGCTCTGTTGATTAATGCTATGAGTTTTCAGTATATGTGTGTGCGGGGGGGCCGGGGGGGGGGGCGAAATGAGAGGAGTTTGTTAGAAGAATGTGTCTGAGAGCAAAGGGCCTACTTGCTCATCCTTTGACCCACTCTTGTGTCACCTCACAACATATAACTTAATCTCCTTTGCCCCCTTTCTCTGTCTTTTATCTTTTGTCTGTTATTGCCTTAGTCATATTGGTTATGAATTTTGTTATATATATCATACTTTATGCAAATATCAAACCACATTTGTATGTATTATTGCCAATGTAAATTGTACATAATTCAGCCATTTGGCTGCAAAGTATAATCATAATAAAACCTTTTCAATTCAAAACATTTTCAATCAATGACTAAACAAATGTTTATGTTAACAACTTAACATTATAATTTGCAGATTGTACCTGCTCTGCTGTATGCAAGGTATCTCTTCATGGTTTGTATGGTTATGTCGTCGATGGTGGTTTGGGTGGGGGCGGTGGTTAGTAGGGGAGACTCAGGTTAGTTGAGCCACTTTTTACTCAAGGTCACCTGGTGTCCTTGGGTAATGTTTTGTAAGGATGTTTGGGGTGGGATTGAAAGAGCAGTATGTTAGGCATATTATATCTGTATAATTATGAAAACAACACTTTTGATTTTAGAGCCAGGGGAGATTTTAAAAAAAGTGGTCAAGTGGCTCAATTAACACCAACACGCAGGTTAGTTGAGCCAGGGTGTCATGTTAGTTGAGCCATATATGTAGATTAGTGGCATAAATACAAATGAGACACTTTTTTATAATTTTGTTTTATTCCTCCAAAAGTGTAATACAAACAAAAACATACAATTGAATACAATAAATACACACACTTGTAAACACACACACACGCACGCAATTTCACACAAACACAAACACACATGCAAAATACTGGCTCAACTAACCACACACACATCGGCTCAACTAACACCACACCCACCATTTTGAATTCATCGTGGTGAAAAGTGAAAGTCTTACTAGACACAAATCAAATAATAAGGTTAAAATGATATACAATGATACTCCTTTCAACTGTATCATGATAGTCAGTTAATTCTATAAGGTGTAGAAAATATGAGGAAAGTGTCCACTTTTCACGGAATTCACTTTGAACAGCAAAAATCAAATTTTGTTGATTTACACAAGCTTGTGGTCTACATCCCTATGTCAAATTTAGCACATATGTTCCCTGTACCATAAGGTAACACCAGATAGTAGCATTCAATTTTGAAAATGGTCATGGTTTATTTTAGAGGGGGTGGCTCAACTAACCAACCGGCTCAACTAACCTGAGTCTCCCCTACGTTACACCGGGTTAACGCCCTTCTGGCTTCAGACAGATGATATGCAATACAATGTGTCTGAATGGTAATACATGTATTTGATTGACTGGGAAAATAAAACTTCTCATTGATTTACAGAAATCATGTCTTTGTCTTTGTTGAAGATGTTTAGGCCTGTTTAAACAATTGATTATGCTAAATACTATTACTAGTAGTACACAGAAATGGAGGTCTTCAGCCATTTAAGACAATATCCATTTGTTGGACTCTTTGTTCTACAATTATTTTCACTTCTTATTGAAATCATGGAAGTAAATTTGTAACTGTTTCAAAAAAAAGAAAAATCCCGATAAGAAAGAAAGAGTTGTCATGGCAACATCAATTTCAATTTCAATTTCACAAGCCTTGGCGGTGGTTTTCGGCTGCATGTATACTATAAATCAATGGGAAGTTCGCCTGATCAAAAACCCAGCAGCTTGAGCAAGCATCGGACACGCAGGCGCTCCCCGTTTGCGAACCGGGCAAGATAATCTCATTAACAATTTTGTCAAAGTTACAACCTACGCTTTCATCATTGGAACATTAGCAAAGACAGGGTCGTAAGTTCGCCGCCACCAGTCCACGACTTCTGGGCCACGCCCACATGCACGGCACCATGGCCAAAGATTAAAGCCCAAGTCCACTCCGATTTTCAAAAATTATAACATGTTGTAAATAAATCAAAGGTTAAAACTGCCAAATATCACGGGCGTACTTCAATCAGGTGATTTTTAAGAGCGATTTTTGTTTCGGGTATTTCGAGCAAAACATTTATATTGCTGTACGGATGTGACGTATGCTCCTCACAACGAAAGTGCCAGCGGTATACATTCTGACAATAGGCTATTTTCGTAATGTAACCAAATTTAATGCATACGTCTTTGTGAAGTGCCTCTATACAAACTATTTCATTCACCTGATAAGAATAATAGTGTTTCATTATTCTTATCAGGTGAATGAAATAGTTTGTATCGAGGCACTTCAAAGACGTATGCATTAAATTTACATTACGAATCTGTGTTGTGAGGACCCTACGTCACAACCGACTCGCTCATTAACTTTTTTTTGCTCATTAAAAAAAATTATTAAAAATAAATCTGAGCACCATTTTCCAAAACCAAGTTATATTTGGGCTTTTTAGATTTTTGTCTATCTAATCAGCTCAACTTTTCAGTGGAGTGGACTTGTACTTTAAGCAGCGGATCGACGGATCAGGTGCTAATTCTATGCATGGAGCTATACATGGAGCTCGCCGCAAGCGGCTATGGCGCGGCGGAGCTCGTGTCGCAGAACCAGAGTCGCGGAGGCTTCAATTATTATTATTTTTCTAACATGAAACAGTGTATATAACAATTACAATGAATCACCAAATCACATCATAGTTCAGCTATGAGTGAAACAAAAGGCTAACTTACACATTTACGAGCCGTAGGTGATTTTGTCGTCGTCTCGCGTTAATGATCGTTATGCATCTTCTTTCGTTATAATTTGATGGGTGTAGACCGAAAGCTTCAGTCTCTGATATCGACGGTTGTTCCGCTGAAACTATATATATATATATATATATATATATGGGATGGGGTAGTCCTAGTCTGCAAGCACAGACCCTAATTTGATGGGTGTAGACCGAAAGCTTCAGTCTCTGATATCGACGGTTGTTCCGCTGAGATTATTTAAATATATATATATATATATATATATATATATATGGGATGGGGGTAGTCCTAGTCTGCAAGCACAGACCCTAATTTGACACTTTATCAAAAAATCATTGTGCCTTGAGAGAACCTAGCCCAGCTACCTACGGTAGGCACTTTTGAGGCGACTTTGACGTGAGCGGAAGTGAATTCACCGTAAAGGTCACGAAGCCTGATAAATATTCATGAGGCAAATCTAGAACTTTACGAAATGAATATTAATCACGTACTGACCAATCATAGACAAAGAAATCGTGAAAAATCTTCACACATACACTCATAGCCTACACCTCACTCTACGTTCGCCTCACCTCACTGTACGTTCGCCTCATTTTCTCTCTGGGTTCTCTTTAGTAAATACAACATGACTTTGTCTTTGTTTGCAACATTGAATTGTTTTGATTTCTATAGTCTAGATTAATGGGCCTATAGGAATATAATTATTGTGCCAAATCTCATGTTAGCACCTAAATACAGAAGTCATTAAGAGAAATGAAACATAAATGTTTTAATTAATTCACTATAATATAGGCCTAGTACGCCTCACTCTACGTTCGCCTCACCTCACTGTACGTTCGCCACATAATTCTCTCTACATAAATCCAACACTGACTTTGTTTGCATTTAATTGTTTTGAATTCTATAGTCTAGATTAATAGGCCTATATATATATATAGGAATATAATTATTGTGCCAAATCTCATGTTAGCACCTAAATACAGAAGTCATTAAGAGAAATGAAACATAAATGTTTTAATTAATTCACTATAATATAGGCCTACGCCTCACTCTACGTTCGCCTCACCTCACTGTACGTTCGCCACATAATTCTCTCTACATAAATCCAACACTGACTTTGTTTGCATTTAATTGTTTTGAATTCTATAGTCTAGATTAATAGGCCTATATATAGGAATATAATTATAGTGCCAAATCTCATGTTAGCACCTAAATACAGAAGTCATTAAGAGAAATGAAACATAAATGTTTTAATTAATTCACTATTATAGCTAGCCTACGCCTCACTCTACGTTCGCCTCACCTCACTGTACGTTCGCCTCATTTTCTCTCTGGGTTCTCTTTAGTAAATACAACATGACTTTGTCTTTGTTTGCAACATTGAATTGTTTTGATTTCTATAGTCTAGATTAATAGGCCTATAGGAATATAATTATTGTGCCAAATCTCATGTTAGCACCTAAATACAGAAGTTATTAAGAGAAATGAAACATAAATGTTTTAATTAATTCACTATAATGTAGGCCTACGCCTCACTCTACGTTCGCCTCACCTCACTGTACGTTCGCCTCATTTTCTCTCTGGGTTCTCTTCAGTAAATCCAACATGACTTAATTTGTCTTTGTTTGCAACATTGAATTGTTTTGATTTCTATATTCCAAAGAAGAATCTGTTCACTCTTGCAAAATAAAATGATCCATTTAGATAAATTTAACGTAGATCTAAAATTAATGTTTTAATTCAGTACCTATACACCTCACTTTGCGTTCGCCCTACCTCACGTACATTCGCCACATATTCTCTCTACTAAATCCAACTTGATCTAATTGTTATTTGCATTTAATTGTGTTTGAATTCTATATCCCCAAGTATCACTTGAATTAAATTATTGTACGTTATATAATGTTGCTAGGCCTACACCTATAATCTATAATACACCTCACTCTACGTTCGCCTCACCTCGGTACGTTCGCCACATAATTATCTCTATATACATACATACATCCAACATGACTTTGTTTGCATTTAATTGTTTTGAATTCTATAGTCTAGATTAATAGGCCTATATATAAGCACCTGCACCTGCAATGCACCCACTTGATCAGTAAATATCAATTTCAGTCACGAATCTTTTTATGAGGCCGCCATCAATTTCAAGCCTTACCGCTCACGATGGCGGTCTCCTGCGTTCATTGATTGGATTATATATTATATTAAATGTTTTATATTATATTATGATGTGAGAGTATGTATAGGTGTATGTGTGTATGTATATGTATTTATGCATGTGCTATGTATATGTATGTATGTGTATATATATATATGTATATATATCTATAAAAAAAGTTTAAGCTCACTTCCTTATTTTGTATTCATTATGTATCATGACTATATTGTTTATCTTATGAATTGTTTTGTATATTATCTTTGTAAACACATTTTATATTATGTATTGTATTATTTTGAACGCAGAAATAAAAGCAAACAAACAAACAAACAAAATAATTATTGTGCCAAATCTCATGTAAGAACCTAAATCCAAAAGTCATTAAGAGAAATGAAACATAAATGTTTTAATTCACTATATAGGCCTACACCTCACTCTACGTTCGCCTCACCTCACTGTACGTTCGCCACATATTATTCTCTCTTTAGTAAATCCAACTTGACTTTGCCAGTTTCCATTTGATTATTTAAAATTCTATATTCCAAACTATTAATTTCATTAAATTCGTATTGTGCATAATCTGTTCACTCTTGCAAAAATAAAATGTCACATTAACAGTTGCATATTAAAGGTACTATGTCCCATTTGCAGGCCAAAAAAATGAAAAGGTTAAATTCCAACGGCATTTGAAAGACAATACTAATTTAGAACTTCCCTAAAAAAAAGGGGGCTTGAAAATGTCTTTAAGTGGGAAAATAACGACTATTAGTTGTCGAATCGACTTAAGAGCTATAGAGCCAGTAAGTAATAGTCTGATTTTCAGACCATTGTACCGAATGGTCGTACGTTTTATGCTGCGCAAAGATTCAATCAGTTTAATTTTGGCCATTACAAGAAGTGGGTTATTGATGTAGACAAATGCTCATGTACCCTTTACAGCTCATTTTATGTATGTTATTACCAAAGAAGAAAAAGCCAGTCAGTCACTCAATAGTGTCTGACAGTGAAGTCTAGCAAGTAAATGGGTTTCCTTGCATAATTTGAATATTAGGACACTGCTAACGTTTAAATTTCACAGATAGGACATACATGACATATTCATAATTCCTGCAAAGTTCTACAGAATTTGATGTTGGCTGCAAAAAGGACATAGTATCTTTAAAGCAGGTTCTGTCATTAGCAAAGGAGAAGTTTCCATCTCCTGGCTTTTTTTGGCTGGTGTGCTTTGTAAGAGTATTTTTCTTGAATCAAAACACTGCCGATGATGAGCAGAAATGTTGAGAACTATATGATTTGTGAGATATGAACAAAATGTGCACGTTTTCGCACGCCCATGTAACAACTAGAATGCCATTATCTTTATAAGCCCGTCCAGTGTAACTAAAGAATAAGATGATGAAAATGGGTAAAACAGGATTCTAAATCTTAAACAATCAATCAAAATATAACCTCTATTAATAATAATAATAATCATAACCATATTTATGAAGCGCAACATATCCATCCCTAGAGATGCTCAAGGCACATACAAATAATTATGTACTATCAACAAGTTTTCCAAAATATAACACACGGTTCACTGAACATCGATATTCCATGATCAAGTGATTTAAGTGGTCAAATCACTGTCTTTATCACGGCTAATTGGCGGTGGACCGATCATAAGTTCAAAGTGGAGAAACATGTATGGAATGTTATTGACACGCCATTGACGTAGACAATCACAATAAATTAATAAAACAAATGAAAGTCCATCTGTATATTAGGTCGCAGCCAGGGGCGGCGCCACAGGGTCAGGGGCCGCCCCTATCATTTTCAAAAAAGGAAGCGGAAGAGAAGGAAAAAGAGGAAAAGGAGAAGGAAAAGAAAAGGAAAAAGGAGAAGAAAAGAAAAGGAAGGGGAAGGAAGGGGAAGAAAAGGAGGAAGGCCAGGAGGAAGAGAACTATAAAATGTAAATATGTATGACGTAAGGGAGGGTAGGGAAGAGGGAAAGAAAAAAAATAAGATAGAGAAAATTGAGCTTGTTCTTGTTAGTTGAACTTAATAACTTTGTTTTTCTTTTTAATTTGGCAAAAAGTATGCACCAAATCGAGCCTCAATTCCTAAAATTCTTCAACTTTTGAGGGGGCACATCCCCTGCAAGGGGCGCCGGAAGTGTGTGTGTGTGTGGGGGGGGGGAATCGCCCCCAAACGAAAAGTGGGGGCAAAACGCATTTTCGCCTCACCCCCCACCAAACAAAAACAGGCCCCGAAAAAAACAGCAGTAAAGGAGTAAAATTGTTTTTATTTTTTAACCAAAAGAAAATAAGAAATAATAAAACCTGAATTGAATCACATAAAATTTATATTCCATTCAAAGAAAGGAGAATAAACTGGAATTAAATTTCCTAAACATTCCGCATGCCCCTATATTTATCAATGGAGGATTTTATAATGGCGACATGAGAAGAAGGGGAGATCAGTTGCGATCGATTCGGCCAACAACGTGTGGATCGGGGGGACCGAAAGCCCCTTGCCCCGCCCCCAGCAAGTTTAAAAGAGAGAGAAGGAAGGGAAGGGAAAGGGAAAGAGGAGAGAAAGGGAAAGGACAAAGAGGAAGAAGAAAGGTGGGGATCAGTTGAGATTTTCCCCGCCAACAAGGTGTGGAACGGGGGCGACATGAGCCCCTGAACACTGGCGTACTGATGGGGGGGGGGCTTCAAACGGGGTTCATTTCTAATTCGATACCAGTGATTTACAAATGTTGCTGAAATGAAATGATTTTGCGGGATTTTTTTCTCAATTTTTTTTTGTAAAATCTTCTACCCCTTAAACGTTTTTTGCCCATTACGCCACTGCCCCTGAAAAGGTAAGCCCCCTGGAATGTTTGCCCCCCCCCCACCCCCAATCCCAAACTGCTTCCGTTGCGCCTGTGCCCTGCGTCGGGCAAGCGCGACGATGGCGCTAGCGCGCCCATTCCCCCTAACGAAATAACCTGGCGCCGCCCCTGGTCGCAGCCAATACACACATGTCATTTAACAAGACATTAAAGATACCAAGGAACAACAATCAGATCACAAGGCATTCTCTTAAACAGTGTCTCCTGTTCATCCAAGCGTGAACACATGCCACACAAAAATGATACCAAATGATTTGGGATAAAACACTCTTTCATAAATGTATAATAATTTACTGCTCATAAATGATTGTTAAAATAATTAGCAATTTTCTTGACTCACACTGTAAAGTGAATTCAAACATGTTTGTTTCATTTGTATTTAAGTTCTAACATAAGATTTGGCATAATAATTATATTCCTATTATGGACTATATATAGAATTCAAAACAATGCAATGCAAACAAAGTCATGTTGGATTTATGTAGAGAGAATTATGTGGCGAACGTACAGTGAGGTGAGGCGAACGTAAAGTGAGGTGTTGATCATATATCACATACTGAATTAAAACATTTACGTTGAATTTTTCTTAATGTGACATTTTATTTTTGCAAGAGTGAACAGATTACGCACAATACGAATTTAATGAAAATGATAGTTTAGAATATAATTTTGTTAAATAATTCAATGCAAACAATTAAAGTCAAGTTGGATTTATACTAAAGAGAGAATAATATATGTGGCGAACGTAGAGTGAGGTGTAGATAGATAGTGAATTAAAACATTTATGTTTCATTTCTCTTGATGACTTTTGTATTTAAGTTCTAACATGAGATTTGGCACAATAATTATATTCCTATAGGCCTATTAATCTAGACTATAGAATTCAAAAGAATTAAATGCAAACAAAGTCATGTTGGATTTATTTATGTATAGCCTATAGAGAGTATTATGTGGCGAACGTACAATGAGGCGAGACGCGAACGTAGAGTGAGTTGTGGATATATCATTGGCCTACTGAATTAAAACATTAACGTTGAATTTCTCTTAATGTGACATTTTATTTTTGCAAGAGTGAACAGATTATGCGCAGTACGAATTTAATGAAATTAATAGTTGGAATATAGAATTTAAAATAATCAAATGGAAACTGGCAAAGTCAAGTTGGATTTACTAAAGAGAGAATAATATGTGGCGAACGTACAGTGAGGTGAGGCGAACGTAGAGTGAGGTGTAGGCCTATATAGTGAATTAAAACATTTATGTTTCATTTCTCTTAATGACTTTTGGATTTAGGTTCTTACCGAGATTTGGCACAATAATTATATATTCCTATATATAGGCCTATCAATCTAGACTATAGAATTCAAAACAATTAAATGCAAACAAAGTCATGTTGGATTTATGTATGTATATAGAGATAATTATGTGGCGAATGTAGAGTGAGGTGAGGCGAACGTAGAGTGAGGTGTATTATAGATTATAGGTGTAGGCCTAGCAACATTATATAACGTACAATAATTTAATTCGAGTGATACTTGGGGATATAGAATTCAAACACAATTAAATGCAAATAACAATTAGATCAAGTTGGATTTAGTAGAGAGAATATGTGGCGAATGTACCGTGAGGTGAGGCGAACGCAAAGTGAGGTGTATAGATACTGAATTAAAACATTAATTTTAGATCTACGTTAAATTTATCTAAATGGATCATTTTATTTTGCAAGAGGGAACAGATTCTTCTTTGGAATATAGAAATCAAAACAATTCAATGTTGCAAACAAAAACAAAGTCATGTTGGATTTACTAAAGAGAACCCGCGGAGAGAAAATGAGGCGAACGTACAGTGAGGTGAGGCGAACGTACAGTGAGGTGAGGCGAACGTAGAGTGAGGTGTATTATAGATTATAGGTGTAGGCCTAGCAACATTATATACCGTACAATAATTTAATTCAAGTGGTACTTTGGGATATAGAATTCAAAAACAATTAAATGCAAATAACAATCAGATCAAGTTAGATAGTAGTAGAGAGAATATGTGGCGAATGTACCGTGAGGTGAGGCGAACGCAAAGTGAGGTGTATATAGGTATCATATATATACTAAATTAAAACATTAATTTTAGATCTACGTTGAATTTATGTAAATGGATCATTTTATTTTGCAAGAGTGATCAGATTCTTCTTTGGAATATTGAATTCAAAACAATTCAATGTTGCAAACAAAGACAAAGTCGATCATGTTGGATTACTAAAGAGAACCCAGAGAGAAAATGAGGCGAACGTAGAGTGAGGTGAGGCGAACGTAGAGTGAGGCGTAGGCCTATATTTATAGTGAATTAATTAAAACATTTATGTTTCATTTCTCTTAATGACTTCTGTATTTAGGTGCTAACATGAGATTTGGCACAATAATTATATTCCTATAGGCCTATTAATCTAGACTATAGAAATCAAAACAATTCAATGTTGCAAACAAAGACAAAGTCATGTTGTATTTACTAAAGAGAACCCAGAGAGAAAATGAGGCGAACGTTATGAGGCGCCGTTTGTAAAACTATTATATGGACAAATTATATGTTATATAATCATTATTTAACAAATAATAACCATTATTTACATATAATGCAAGTAAATGTACAATTTTATTTGTAAATAATTCTTAACCCAGTTTCATTATTTATAAATAATTACAATTCATACTTCATTATTTATAAATAATTACAATTCATACTTCATTATTTATAAAATAATTACAATTCACATTTCCATTATTTATAAATAATGACAAAGTACGTTTCATTATTTATATATAATTGCCATTATTTATAAATAATTACAATTCACATTTCCATTATTTATAAATAATGACAAAGTACGTTTCATTATTTATATATAATTGCCATTATATATAAATAATTACAAATCATATCTTCATTATTTATATATAATGACGAAATACATTAACATTATTTATATATAATTGCTATTATTTATAAATAATTACAATTCATATTTTCATTATTTATAAATAATTACATTTCTAAATTGTATTATTTATAAATAATTACAATTCCCATTTTCATTGTTTATAAATAATTGCCATTATTTATAAATAATTGCAATTCACATTTCCATTATTTATAAATAATAACGATTCCCTCTTTATTATTTATAAATAATAACTGTTCACGAAACTTTTATACATATATAATAAAAAGCGCATTTCCATTATATATATATAATGAAAAGCGCACTTCCATTATATAATATATAATGAAAAGCGCAAAACCATTATATACAAATAATGATTGTACATGCAAATGTGGCAATGGTGGTACCACCCATAATATGAATATTCATGAGTTGGACTGTTATTATTATTCTTTATTCCAGACACCTTTCCATTTTGTGCTCTTATCAGAAATCCTACGTGCGGTTAATAAGTCTCTGTATCACTATTCTCCTTCTTTTTGTATGCAGATTTGGGTATAATGATTGATATCTGTAATTATTCCCATGATTTTAATAAGAAATTATTCTCATATCTGTGATGGAATTTTTTTATGTACGATTGCCTGAAGACAAGACTTTCGCTGCTTGCATAGTTAATGTATGACGTCACCCGCACAGAGTGAGAGTTTGAGTTTTTCTTTGAAAGTTTGATGGTGAGTACAGCTGTAATTACGTTAAAATCTCGTAAATTGAATAATATTTATAAACATATCTGCTGATAGTATGAATCTGCGGTTTATCTGTGCATCATGAAGTGGTTTAAAATTGTTATATGTGATGAATTTAGGAATAATCTACACTCGAACTTTTGATTCGTTTTTATCGTCGTGAGTAATATTTCAGCTCGATTGCCGTCGTCACCCAGTCACTCCCGACAGCTTGGCCCAAACTTTCGGGCGGGACTATCTCTGAAAATTAGATACGAGTAGGCCCAGGCCTATAGACTGTAATACTTACATATGATATTATAGCCCTAGATCACTTCACTGCATCAATGATCCAAGCTTTTTGTTACTTTTAGGTTCGACTGTTGAATAACTACTTTCATAGTTGGGTCAGAAGAAAATTAATAGTTTACACTAAAAATTAATTAAGTATGGTCACAGTTGCAAGCTAAGCGCCAAAATTTGGACCAGATTACATTTATAGACTAGAGTAGACTGAGTTAGACTTAGAGAATAGAGGCCTACAGAGTACAGTGCAGTAAATAATTGCCAATTGGACTACCTGTGAATGTGATAGTTGATACTCGTACTCGTAGTCGTACAAAGTCGTAGCTGTCTAACAAATTAACACACGATCCCCCATATTATTCAGTCTAGACTACTGTACAGACTACAGTATATTAGTGGTGCCTGTGTGTTTCTCAAACTCTTTGTTGGCTTTAATAGCCTTTGCCTCTAATCTCTATCTTTGAATTTTAGTTTGTTGTAAACACGATTAAGTTTTCTCTGTCATAGGCTAATGACATAGCTATACTCCTATAGGTCCCTATTTATTTTGTGCTGTCTCAATTTGATAAAATGAACAGTTACGAGACATGGATCTAGATTATCTAGAGATCAACTAGATCTAGATCAAGAAATTGAACATAAATGTCAATGTTAGATAAAGGAGGGCTTTTTTGGTAAAGAGAAAATCCAAATTAAAAAAGCACAGTTAATTTTGCAAATGCTCATCAATGTTTAAATGATCATGCTCATTTTCTTTTATTCTAAGAATTAAATTCCCCCTATCTTTTTTTTACAGGAAAATGTACAGAGAGACTTGTTGCAGAAATGCTTGCTTTCGCGTCTTGGAGTATGTGCTTGAAACAAGAATGTCCTGGAGAAAACAGACCACCACAAGAGAAGGTAAACATATTTACCTTTGATCTTATAACTTGATCTGTTTAGTTTTTTCAAGTAAAAGGAAATTTTGAAATGAGTGAGGTCAAGGCCAAGTTGGAGGGGGATGCAAAGGGCTGGTTTGAGAAGGTAGCATATATTGGCACCAAGATTAGTGGACATATGAATATTCATTATTCCCTACGTCACAGACGTGCGTCGTGCGTACTCTGTCTATCCACATGTACTAGTACACGAGTACGTTCGTAAGTATTAGTACATGTACCGTATGTACGTTGCTCCGGAATGAAGAGAATCATTATACAGGACGAATTACTCCGTGAAGCCAATAAGTACAAGCAGAGAATTGAAAATAGCAATACGTTCCTCGGACCTACTACACTCCCTAATCTAGCTAGTTTTGTAATAATAGTTTATTTAGGAAAATGGACATTTAGTACTCTTAAGTTGTTCGATAACATCGCTCAAATTGATACGATTCGAGATATATCTCATTAATAAAACAGTATAAAGGCTATTAAGTCTCAAACTAACCTACACCATTAATCTTGGTGCCAACACCATTAAGCCATGCACCAAATTTAGTAATACATTATGTGTATCTATAAAGACCGCGAGGTTTCCCAGGTTTATTTAGGAAAATGAACATTTAATACTGGTTAGTTGTTCGATAACATCACTCAGTTTGATTTGATTGCACATATATCTCATTAATGAAACATGGTAAAGGTTATATAGTCTCAAACGAACCTACACCATTAAACTTGGTGCCAACACCATTAAGCCATGCACCAATTTTAGTAATACATAACGTGTATCTATAAAGACCGCGAGGTTTCCCAGGTTTTTTTAGGAAAATGAACATTTAATACTGGTTAGTTGTTCGATAACATCACTCAGTTTGATATGATTCGAGATAATATCTCATTAATAAAACAGTATAAAAGGCTATATAGTCTCAAACTAACCTACACCATTAATCTTGGTGCCAACACCATTAAGCCATGCACCAATTTTAGTAATACATAACGTGTATCTATAAAGACCGCGAGATTTCCCAGGTTTTTTTAGGAAAATGAACATTTAATACTGGTTAGTTGTTCGATAACATCACTCAGTTTGATATGATTCGAGATATATCTCATTAATAAAACAGTATAAAAGGCTATATAGTCTCAAACGAACCTACACCATTAATCTTGGTGCAAACACCATTAAGCCATGCACCAATTTTAGTAATACATTATTTGTATCTATAGACTAGCGGCCGAGGTTTCCCAGGTTTATTTAGGAAAATGAACATTTAATACTGGTTAGTTGTTCGATAACATCACTCAGTTTGATATGATTCGAGATATATCTCATTAATAAAACAGTATAAAAGGCTATATAGTCTCAAACGAACCTACACCATTAATCTTGGTGCCAACACCATTAAGCCATGCACCAATTTTAGTAATACATTATTTGTATCTATAAAAACCGAGGTTTCCCAGGTTTATTTAGGAAAATGAACATTCAATACTGGTAAGTTGTTCGATCACATCACTCAGTTTGATTTGATTCGAGATATATCTCATTAATAAAACAGTATAAAAGGCTATATAGTCTCAAACGAACCTACACCATTAATCCTGGTGCCAACACCATTAAGCCATGCACCAATTTTAGTAATACATTATTTGTATCTATAGACTAGCGGCCGAGGTTTCCCAGGTTTATTTAGGAAAATGAACATTCAATACTGGTAAGTTGTTCGATCACATCACTCAGTTTGATTTGATTCGAGATATATCTCATTAATAAAACAGTATAAAAGGCTATATAGTCTCAAACGAACCTACACCATTAATCTTGGTGCCAACACCATTAAGCCATGCACCAATTTTAGTAATACATTATTTGTATCTATGGACTCGCGGCCGAGGTTTCCCAGGTTTATTTAGGAAAATGAACATTCAATACTGGTAAGTTGTTCGATCACATCACTCAGTTTGATTTGATTCGAGATATATCTCATTAATAAAACAGTATAAAAGGCTATATAGTCCCAAACGAACCTACACCATTAATCTTGGTGCCAACACCATTAAGCCATGCACCAATTTTAGTAATACATTATTTGTATCTATAGACTAGCGGCCGAGGTTTCCCAGGTTTATTTAGGAAAATGAACATTCAATACTGGTAAGTTGTTCGATCACATCACTCAGTTTGATTTGATTCGAGATATATCTCATTAATAAAACAGTATAAAAGGCTATATAGTCTCAAACGAACCTACACCATTAATCTTGGTGCCAACACCATTAAGCCATGCACCAATTTTAGTAATCCATTATGTGTATCTATAAAGACCGCGAGGTTTCCCAGGTTTATTTAGGAAAATGAACATTTAATACTGGTTAGTCTGTTGTTCGATAACATCATTCAGTTTGATATGATTCGAGATATATCTCATTAATAAAACAGTACAAAAGGCTATACAGTCTCAAACGAACCTACACCATTAAACTTGGTGCCAACACCATTAAGCCATGCACCAATTTTAGTAATACATAACGTGTATCTATAAAGACCGCGAGGTTTCCCAGGTTTGTTTAGGAAAATGAACATTTAATACTGGTTAGTTGTTCGATAGCATCACTCAGTTTGATATGATTCGAGATATATCTCATTAATAAAACAGTATAAAAGGCTATATAGTCTCAAACGAACCTACACCATTAATCTTGGTGCCAACACCATTAAGCCATGCACCAATTTTAGTAATACATTATTTGTATCTATAAAAACCGAGGTTTCCCAGGTTTATTTAGGAAAATGAACATTCAATACTGGTAAGTTGTTCGATCACATCACTCAGTTTGATTTGATTCGAGACATATCTCATTAATAAAACAGTATAAAAGGCTATATAGTCCCAAACGAACCTACACCATTAATCTTGGTGCCAACACCATTAAGCCATGCACCAATTTTAGTAATACATTATTTGTATCTATAAAAACCGAGGTTTCCCAGGTTTATTTAGGAAAATGAACATTCAATACTGGTAAGTTGTTCGATCACATCACTCAGTTTGATTTGATTCGAGATATATCTCATTAATAAAACAGTATAAAAGGCTATATAGTCTCAAACGAACCTACACCATTAATCTTGGTGCCAACACCATTAAGCCATGCACCAATTTTAGTAATACATTATTTGTATCTATAAAAACCGAGGTTTCCCAGGTTTATTTAGGAAAATGAACATTCAATACTGGTAAGTTGTTCGATCACATCACTCAGTTTGATTTGATTCGAGATATATCTCATTAATAAAACAGTATAAAGGCTATATAGTCTCAAACGAACCTACACCATTAAACATTGTATCTAAAGAGGAACAAAAAGAGAGAGTGAAGGAAAAGAAGAGAAAGGGAAAGAAAGAAGAGGAAGAAGAAAAAAGGGGGGAGGGGAAGAAAGAGATCAGGGGGAGGGGGCCGAAAAGGGCCTTGCCTGGGGGCTGTTGCCTTCCCCTCCCCAGCAAAAAAAAAGAGAAGGAAGGAAAGGGAAAGAAAAAAGGAAAAGAGGAGATAAAGGGAAGGAAAAAAAGAAGAAGAAGATAAGAAAAGAAGGGGAATATCAGTTGCGATTTTCCCGCCAACAAAAAGTGGATGGGGCAAAAGCCCTTGCCTCTCCCCCCCCCCCTCTCGCCAAATCAGAGAGAGAGAAAAGGGAAAGCGAAAGAGGAGAGCTAAAAAGGAAGAAAAAAGAGGAAGAAGAAAAGAAAAGGGTGAAAGGAAGGAGAGATCAGTTGTAAAAAATCCTGCCAACAACGTGTGGATCGGGGGGCCGAAAGGCCCAACCCCAGCAAACTTAAAAGAGAGAGAAGGAAGGGAAGGGAAAGGGAAAGAGGAGAGAAAGGGAAAGAAAAAAAGTAGAGGAAGAAGAAAGGTAGGGAAGATCAGTTGCGATTTTTCCCGCCAACGAGGTGTGGATCGGGGGAAGTCCTTGCCTCCCCCAGCAAAAAGAGAGAGAGAGAAAGGGAAGGAAGGAAAGGAAAGGGAAAGAGGAGAGAAAGGAAAAGAAAAAAATAGAGTAAGAAGAAAAGTAGGGAAGATCAGTTGCGATTTTCCCGCCAACAATAAGTGGATGGGGGGCAAAAATCCCTTGCCTCTCCCCGCCCCCCTCCCGCCAAACAAGAGAGAGAGAAAAGGGAAAGCGAAAGAGGAGAGCTAAAAAGGAAGAACAAAAATAGAAAGAAGAAAAGAAAAGAAAAGGGTGAAAGGAAGGAGAGATCAGTTGCAATTAATCCCGCAAACAACGTGTGGATCGGGGGAAAGGCCCTTACCCCCCAGCAAACTTAAAAGACAGAGAAGGAAGGGAAGGGAAAGGGAAACAGGAGAGAAAGGAAAGAAAAAAATAGAGGAAGAAGAAAGGTAGGGGAGATCAGTTGCGATTTTTCCCGCCAACGAGGTGTGGATCGGGGACCAAAGGCCTTGCCCCCCAGCAAACTTAAAAGAGAGAGAAGGAAGGGAAGGGAAAGGGAAACAGGAGAGAAAGGAAAGAAAAAAATAGAGGAAGAAGAAAGGTAGGGGAGATCAGTTGCGATTTTTCCGCCAACGAGGTGTGGATCGGGGACCAAAGGCCCTTGCCCCCAGCAAAAAAAGATAGAGAGAGAGAGAAAAGAGGGAACGAAGGGAAGGGAAAGGGAAAGAGGAGAGAAAGGGAAAGAAAAATGTAGAGGAGGAAGAAGAAAGGTAGGGAAGATCAGTTGCGATTTTTCCCGCCAACGAGGTGTGGATCGGGGCCGAAAGGCCCCCAGCAAAAAAAGATGGAAGGAAGGGAAGGGCAAGGGAAAGAGGAGAGAAAGGAAAAGAAGAAAAAAATAGAGGAAGAAGAAAGGTAGGGGTGATCAGTAAGTTGCGTTTTTTCCCGCCAACAAGGTGTGGATCGGGGGCCGAAATGCCCGCCTCCCCCGCGAGCAAAGAGAGAGAGAGAGAGGGAAGGAAGGGAAGGGAAGGAAAAGGGAAAGAGGAGAGAAAGGGAAAGAAAATAAAGAGGAAGAAGAAAAGAAAATGGGGTAAAGAAGGTAAGATCAGTTGCGATGTTTATCGCTTCTTCTATCATCATGACATCTTTCATTGTACTTGAATGTATTCATATATTTATCTATTTATTCCTGTTTGAAAACAATAATATGAATATAAAATCATAACAGCGAAGAAAAGAAATGCAGAAGAAAACTATTTTGCAGGCAGAAAGAAACGCAATAAAGATCATGCATTTGCATGTAAGTGTATCATTAGAATTATTCATATTGTTTTATTACATCTTGTGAAATAGTATGCATTCAAGCTTTTGGAACTTTTGGGGTGTATTTATATGAAAGAAAGCGTTTGGAACTTATAATGCACATGATGCAATTTCAGGTGCAATTTACTGTGTGAAACGCCTTGTCGAATACTCGAATACTCTTTTATTTTTGTTTAACCTTTTATACAGTAATACAGATATGTGCAAGGCAACCAATTTTGTTTTTAAATTATGTGAAGCACAATCTTTTTAAACCTGATCATATATGGGACACGCACGGCCAGGCACTAGTGTAGGAAATCTTCAAATGTTAATCAGTTATATGATAAAATAACTTGTCTGTGGCCTTACAAAAAATTATATATTTAGTCAGGCCTGAATTGAGTAGCAAAACAATAATTGTGTTAAAAGGAAAAAACATATTTGATGACATTCCAAATTCCCCAATAACCAATACAATTGGAGAGTGAGTACTCATTTTTATTCTTCTTCAAAACTTACTCAATAAAAAAAGTGGTATGAGAGGGTGGAGTATCTGCCTATACTACTTTAACTGTACAAAAACTACAAGTTGTCTTTCTTGGCATGGTTGTTCCAAAGAACCTGCTCCGTATAAATTTGTAAAAGTGACATAGTTAACAACCAGTCTTTTCATTCTGGTTCTGAAGGTATAAAACACAACTTGTAATCATATTACAGGTCAATAAAGTCTACTTTTTGAAACTTAATACCGAGCCCGACATCTTTGTTTATATCACGTGCGACAATGACTCGTTTTCACACATAAAATATTTAGGCTGATCCTATAAAAATGGTTATTGATTGTATTGAAAATGGTTATTGATTTACAGTATCTGGCCATCTCAGGTACATAACTATTTCATATGATCGTCGAGGAATAATGAACTCTTACATCTCCTGCAAGGGCCGACGTATGCTGATAAGGATTCACAAAACTCAGTCTTTAGGGCTGGTTTCGAGAAAGTTAGCGTACATGACCATGATGACACCCACACAAATTAACCTTATTCATTACCCAACAAAACACGAAGAAGGAGCCCCTCGACACCATAGGTGTAAATATACATTTTCTTTCGGAATTTAGAAATTTTAACCAATATTACCCACATCTTGTTCAGAACGTGGGAAGTGGAGGGCTTTTTATCAGCCTTTCACTCCCGCCGGAAGAACATTATGAGATTTTAAAGTCCATACAGAGCATTATTAATAATTAATATTGCTCTGTATGGACTTTAAAAATTGAAAGCCTGATAAAAGCCCTCCACTTCCCACGTTCTGAACAAGATGTGGGTGTTATGTTTCGATATGACAGGCGTGGCATGAATTTGCCCTCCCCCAACGAGACCAAGCGCCAGATATGCCACTGGTCAACACTGGCGTACTCATGGGAGGGGGGGGGGGGCAGTTTTCGATACCAGTGAATGTTGATGAAATGACATAATTTTCCGGGATTTTTCATCACTTTTTGGTAAGTTATACTTTTTATGCGTTTGTTGGAAAATGACAAATTCCCAAATTTTACAGTCAGGCAAGAAACATGATTATTTAAAGGCCTACATGGCAAGGCCCGCGGAACGGTGGGGCTCAAGACCCCCTTCCCCCTCCACATATTTTTGAAAGAGTATATAAAAGAGGTATAGAAAGAAAGGGAAAAAGAAAACAAAATAGTGAGCTGCCAGTACCACAAAATAATGAGGTATCAAAATATGCTCATCTAACCGTGATCAAATGCCTAAAACCCCTGAGCTTTTGGGGGCTCCGCCCCCTGGACCCCACGCCATTTAGTGTCCTGCCAGTGTCACAAAAAAGGAATCAAAATATGCTCATCTGACCGTAATTAAGTGCCTAAAACCCCTGAGCTTCCGGGGGCTCAAACCCCCTCGACCCAACCAGGGGTCCTACGCCGCCCCCTGGATGCTCATCTGACAATAATTTAATGCCTCAAACCCCTGAGCTTCTGGAGGCTCCGCCCCTGGACCCCACGCCAGTTAGTGTCCTGTCAGTGTCACAAATAAGGTATCAAAATATGCTCGTCTGGCCATAATTATCAAATGCCTAAAAACCCATAGCTTCCAGGGGCCCTAAGCCGGGCCCTGGATGCTCATCTGACGGTAATTTAATGCATAAAACCCCCGAGTTTCATGGGGCTCAGGCCTCTGGAAGCCATGCCAATTAGTGTCCTGTCAGTGTCGTGAATAAGATATCAACATATGCTCATCTGACCGTAATTAAATGCCTTTACCCTCTGAGCTTCCGGGGGCTCCGCCCCTTGACCACGCCGGGGCTTTGCCCGGATAGACCCCACGCTAATTCACGGTACGCTCTACCTGACCTTAAATACTTTAGCATCCCCCCACCCACTTTGAAAAACGTTCAGCGGGGCCTGCATATAAGAGTGGGGGTCAGCGGATTTTTTTTCTGCCCCCAAAACGTTTTTGCTCATTACGTACCAATATTTTGCTCGCATGATTTCAAATTTGGGCCCCGCTAAGAACTCCTGAATCCGCGCCTGTAAAGGTGTAGGTTCGTTTGAGACTATATAGCCTTTACCATGTTTCATTAATGAGATATATGTGCAATCAAATCAAACTGAGTGATGTGATCGAAGAACATACCATTATTTAATGTACATTTTCCTAAATAATCCTGGGAAACCTCGGTCTTTATAGATACAAATAACGTATTACTAAAATTGGTGCATGGCTTAATGGTGTTGGCACCAAGATTAATGGTGTAGGTTCGTTTGAGACTATATAGCCTTTCATACTGTTTTATTAATGAGATATATCTCGAATCAAATCAAACTGAGTGATGTGATCGAACAACTTACCAGTATTGAATGTTCATTTTCCTAAATAAACCTGGGAAACCTCGCGGTCTTTATAGATACACGTTATGTTTTACTAAAATTGGTGCATGGCTTAATGGTGTTGGCACCAAGATTAATGGTGTAGGTTCATTTGAGACTATATAACCTTTACCATGTTTCATTAATGAGATATATCTCGAATCATATCAAACTGAGTGATGTTATCGAACAACTAACCAGTATTAAATGTTCATTTTCCTAAATAAACCTGGGAAACCTCGGCCTCTATAGATACAAATAATATATTACTAAAATTGGTGCATGGCTTAATGGTGTTGGCACCAAGATTAAAAGTGTAGGTTCGTTGGACTCTATAGCATTTACCATGTTTCATTAATGAGATTTACTCATGTGCAATCAAATCAAACTTAGTGATGTTATCGAACAACTTAACAATATCAATCCTCCGTTCTCCTAAATAAACCTGGGAAACCTCGCGGTCTTTATAGATACACATAATGTATTACTAAAATTGGTGCATGGCTTAATGGTGTTGGCACCAAGATTAATGGTGTAGGTTCGTTGGACTCTATAGCATTTACCATGTTTCATTAATGAGATATAATTATGTGCAACTAAATCAAACTGAGTGATGTTATCGAACAACAGACTAACCAGTATTAAATGTTCATTTTCCTAAATAAACCTGGGAAACCTCGCGGTCTTTATAGATACACATAATGTATTACTAAAATTGGTGCATGGCTTAATGGTGTTGGCACCAAGATTAATGGTGTAGGTTCGTTTGAGACTGTATAGCCTTTTTGTTTTATTAATGAGATATATCTCGAATCATATCAAACTGAGTGATGTTATCGAACAACTAACCATTATTAAAAGTTCATTTTCCTAAATAAACCTGGGAAACCTCGGCCGCTAGTCTATAGATACAAATAATGTATTACTAAAATTGGTGCATGGCTTAATGGTGTTGGCACCAAGATTAATGGTGTAGGTTCGTTGGACTCTATAGCATTTACCATGTTTCATTAATGAGATATACTCATGAACAACTTAAGAGTACTAAAATGTTCATTTTCCTAAATAAACTATTATTACAAAACTAGCTAGATTAGGGAGTGTATAGTCGCTCCGAAGAACGTATTGCTATTTTCAAATCTCTGCTTGTACTTGGCTTCACGGAGTAATTCGTCTTTTATAATGATTCTCTTCATTCCGGAGCAACGTACATACGGTACATGTACTAATACTTACGAACGTACTCGTGTACTAGTACATGTGGATAGACAGAGTACGCACGACGCACGTCTGTGACGTAGGGAATAATGAATATTCATATGTCCACTAATCTTGGTGCCAATATATGCTACCGTTTGAGAAGTATCCATTCAGGGGGTGGCTATGTATAAATCCACATGTCTACTAACAAGTTGCTGAAGTGTTTATTTAATGTGTACCGGACTACCGGTATTTAACTTCCAATATACAATATCTCTTTAGAATTAACATTTTAAGCTCATGTGCAAGGGGGAGGGGGGTCCAGTACATGAAAAGGAATGACAAGCAAAAAGAATAAAATAATTGACATTCAAATTTTGCTGAAAAAGTAAACGTAGACAACTAAAATATTAAATAATGCTATTTTATTTCAAATTTGGTTAATATTTATTGCATTGTTTATAATTCTGTTCCAGGGATTGAGAAGGAGGGCTTCATGTTGAGAGATCATGAGGTGCCTTGATGTTCTGCCCCTTACCTCAAAGCAATGGCCTCTTGTGCCTGACAATATAGGAGCAACTCACAATGGACTGGTAATTCATATTGAATATTACAATGTTTTTAAAAAATCTGGGAAAGAAACAGATAAATTCATAGCAAGTGAGTCTGTCATGGCATTTTGCGTGACCCAACATCTGCTCCTGCAACGACTGCTCAAGGCTTTATTCGTCAAATGTGTAGGGTTAGGCCGAGGGTTGCAATTGGGATTGAGGTTAGATGTAAGGTTGGGTTAGGTCTCGTGTTGGGTCCAGGGATGAAGTTAAGTATTTGGTTTAATAGTGTAGGAAATTGACGTGGAGCAAATGTCTCAGGAACAAGTGTCGTACAATCAGATTTTCCAGGTGCTGGTGGAGCTGTATGTATGTTACTCATCATTGGCAGTTTAAAAATCTTCCTTTGTATTGTGATAGCAGATTAAACATGGTGAAGAGTTGAAGGGAGAATAGTTTACACCACTTCTTTCTATCATTATCCTCTCGCCGACGAAGTCGGAGGGGATATAAACGCTGCTGTGTTTCCGTTCTTCCTTCCATTCGTAACAAATTTGGTTTCCTATCAATAACTTCAGTAATGTTTGACGGATTTTAATAAAATTTGATATGAAGGTACATGGTATCAAAACACAGCCTTAGTTCAATTTCCGAGTATGTAGGTCAAAGGTCATAGCTCATTAAATATGCGAATCTGGTTTCTGATGGATAACGTTAGTAATGTTTGACGGATTTTAATGAAATTTGATATGAAGGTACATAGTATCAAAACACAGCCTAAGTGCGATTTCCGAGTATGTAGGTCAAAGGTGAAAGGTCATAGCTCATTAATATGCAAAAACACCTAGTAATTATATATGTGAAAATGTGGTTAACTTCCTTGCCTAGTAATATAATAGTATAGTCTAATGGAGGTAACTTGTTCCGACGTATATAGGCCATTTGTACCCTGCGAGGGGATGCTACGCTTTGTGTTGACTTGTTTACAATAGCTTTAGTAAACTAAAAATATGCTGACCCCCAGTTTGTGAAACATGTAACACTGTTTTACCAATTAGAAGAAGTACCTGATTTTTACGACATGCTCTATTGTTTAGTGGTTATGTTGTAACACAAAATGAATATTTAACCTTAATCCTGGATCGATAGCTAAACATAATATTAACCCTAAAGCTAATCTAAAACCCTATTGCAACTTGAGCAATATAACCCTATATCATGATGAAATGAAGCTTGTTTTAAACATTGGCAGACCCAAAGTCAGGTTATCCTAAATTCCTTTATACATACTGGTATTTTACAAAGTTGATACTTTAGTTCTAAAATTTCTGCAAAAACCTTACCCTGCTGCAAGTGTGTGAAGTAAGTTGGCTCATAGTAGAGCATGAATTTTAACCTGCAATTCTCAACCAACACACCCTTGCCACC
Source organism: Mesocentrotus franciscanus (assembly GCA_037976565.1). Lineage (NCBI taxonomy): Eukaryota > Metazoa > Echinodermata > Echinoidea > Camarodonta > Strongylocentrotidae > Mesocentrotus > Mesocentrotus franciscanus. The sequence continues at coordinate 285,215 of CP137682.1, read as the reverse complement.
TGCAATCCATCTCACTTTCACAATATATTCTTTAAACAACATTAACCCAAGTTCAAAATTTGGATTAGTGATTAAGAAAGGCTACATAAAATTATTAAGTATTCTTTTTCATACTCCTATAATAGAGGGGGGGGGGGGGGGGTAGCCTAGCAGTACAAGATCTAATTATCTTATATGACTATATCCTGTTGTCCTGGAGATAGATATCCCAGAACCTGCAAGTGTGATAAAGAAAAGTATGTTTGTGTACTAAAAGTAAAATAAAAACAAAAACAAATCACTGGAAACTTTTGGTTGTTAATAACTCAAAAGTTACACTCAAATCAAAATGAGGTTTTCACAGCTTAAAGTTTAATGATGTCAAATTTATTTGGAGTAAATTCTATGCCATTTCTATGAATGCTATTTTAAAACAATGGTCTGAATGTTTGATTAGATCTTTTACTCAGACATGTAGTATATTAGTAATAAAATGCATGTTTGGCAATATGGTATTTCATTTCAGACCATAATCAGAAGTAATATTTTAATCTGGGATCTGTCGTTGGGCTAATAAGCATGAAAAATAAGGAATGTACTCCTGTCGAGCAAACAGTGAATTTATATAAAACTAATAGCCCTTTGAAGATTACTAGAAGAAGAAAAACAACAACAAGTAGAAAAAGAAAAATAAATATACTTGTGATGTCAGCTTTAGATCTTAAAGTGCTTGTACAATATTGGATTTTTTTCTTCTTCTTTCAATTAACATTTTATTCATGAACAGCCGGCTTATCGGAGTTGGTTACAAAGATGCAAGTGGACTCGTCTGTAGTAGTTGCTGAAGAGAAACAGTCAGCAGAAGGAGCGTGTGACTCCCAAACAACGTGGGTACCTCTCCCAAGTTCATCTCAAATCACAAGGCTCTACAGGAATCAAGACGTGACAGTGGAGGTAGAGAAGGAGTTTGTGACCCTCCAGATTTGGACTACTCGCAATACACATAATCAATGGATTGTAGCACTTCTGCACAAAACTCAACAAGTCATGATTGAGAAAACGCAACAAACTCTCGGTGAAGCATTGATTTATATGACTGGTATTAGGGTAGGTTTCAATTATGTCCCAAAAGAACCTCACTGGCCCTTATGGTTCCATGCCACAAGCTGCCCCCTCCCTGTTTATGTAAACCCAGACAATCAAGGGATCAAATGAATTAAAATCCACACTTGATTAGTAATGAATTGATCTTTTAATATTGTCATCATTTCAGGGTGGTTTTGGTTACGGGTCAGTGTGAGCTTTCTGTGGGTAAAATTTGAGGGTACTTCGTTCGGAGATCAGTGGATGGATATTTCCATGTACAATGCAAGAGAGGTGTCTCTCTTCATTGGAATTCAGGATGTGAATTCCAATGAAGATGGCTTGTTTATAAGAAGAGAAGCAAGATAGATTGATGTAAACTTAATGACATCAGGGAATGTTTCCCTGTATTGTTTGATTGATGTTTGAATGACACGGATATTGAATAATGTGAAGTTTAGTGAAAAGAATGGCAGAATATATTCAATTTGTACACCAGCCTATTGGAATTTTTTTTAATAGCATTATTTGAACACATTTGTGCACAGGTCTATGGAAAACCAGCAAGTGGCATATACAATAAGATCATTTACCGCAGCTCAAGGAGCTACCTTAAATGTACCGTAGATATCACTTACTGCTATTTGTGCCCACATGCATATTAATGTCAAGAAGTTGAAGCTACAAGTAATATAATCTAATTAACAGGGTTTTTTCAATTATCATAACAATAGAGAAAACATACTTTTATAATAACTTCCATTATTTCATTATTTGATCCAAGAGACCGAGTAGACCAGCCCTTGTGAATCTGTGTTTTCTCCAGATTTCATTGTCAGGGCCTATCCAATGGGTCGACTCGGTCTTGGAAGATTCTTTCCCTCCGTAGTCGCCTACCAGCCTCTTCCTGCAGGAGTAGCAGTATGGCTGCCATCTTTGATCGTAACTTTATGCTTAATTTTTTATTAATGTTTATGGATTAAAAGATATGTTTGATATAAAGCGTAACTTTCTTTATAAGATGGATTTTCAATGAAGCGTAAAGTTACGCTTAATTTGATGAGATACGCTTGATTTTTCAAAGTTACGCTTTATTTAAACTTATGCTTAATCGTAAATCTTTATAACGCTGCCCTTATCAGATATCCTACGTATTCGTTTTCTACTCTTGGGAAAAAATTGATTCATACTTGGTCAACAACAACAAAATTTTGTCAATTGGAAAAGAAAAAAACACATATCAATAGTTTCTTCAGAATACTAGCTAGGTCCACAAAGTGACATGGCAATATGGCCTTATCCAATAAAAACAATTTTAAAATGTCATAATTGCTGATTATTTGAAGAGTTGCTGTCTGTGGTGCATAGACATATAAAGTAGTGGTGTCTACGAAGTAATCTTTGAAAAGATTGATATAATCACTTAATCAGATGTTATCTGTATAATCAGTCCATGGTGGCCCAAAATTTTAAAAGCAAAACAAAAAGAAAAGGAAAAAAATAGAAAGGGGTGGGGGTATTAGGGGCAGAACCAGGTTATATTTTCTGTAGGCAAATTCGAAGTCTTTTTTTGTTGTTGTTGAACACAAATGGGAACCTTCGACGTTAAATTTGAAATTAATTTTTCTCGGTTATATAGTACTTTTTCTCAGTTATATAATTATAGTACTGTAAAAAATGGAAGGGAAGGGGGCAGGGTGTGTTCTGCTAACTATAAACTTAATTTGACTCCCCTCCCACTTTTTTGAGAACCCAAACAAGTGTCATTTTATCAGCTCTTCCAAACCCTTGCAGTTGGAGGGAGCGGAGGCAATTTACATGAAACAGGGAACAGAGGATTTGATGGTGGTTTCACCCCCCATGCTCCAACTGTTTATAATACATATGAAAATTATATTGGCAACTGTTTTCACTCTTCCTCCCTTTCTCCATCTTTTTTTTTTCTCTCACTCTCTCACTATAAATTTCTCATTTTCACATCAACATCTCTCACCATTAAATAGTTCTCTCTCATTTCCTTCCCCTTCTCTTTTGCTCTCTCTCTCTCTCTCTTTCTCTCTGAACTCTCACGTTCTCTTTCCAGATTTTTTCCACATATAATTCAATTCATCCAACCATATGCACACTAAAAATTAAAATATATAAAGGCAATATTGTATATAAGATAATAAACATTATGTTTAATTTATTCATTTATTACAACAAACTAATATACTGTACATGTAGTCTTATCAGAGATATGAAAAGGGGTAATTATGAGAAGGGGAAGGGGCACTTGTAAGGAAAAAGAGCATTTATTAGAAAAGAAAAGGGGTTCGTGTCAAATAAAAGGGGCAGTTATTAGAGGTGAAAAGGGGACACTCGTCACAGATGAAAAGAGCACTTATCAGGAGGGGAAGGGGCACTTGTCAAAGTAAAACAAGTATCTCTCAGATTGGTGGCTTTGTATTGCGCACTATAATATGTTATTGACTTAAATATATCTTCTATTTCTTAACAATTTTTAAATTTTTTATATATATATTTTTTGTTGTGTACCAATCATTATTGAATATTTTGATAATAGTTCTGATTTAATAAAACATACAAATAAAAATTTAAAAAAGTATCTCTCAGATTTGAATAGGGGCGATTATCGGAGATGAAGGGGGCACTTATCTGTAGTGAAAAGGAGTAACTTCTCTTACCTGAAAAGGGGCATTTATGAGAAAAGGAGCTAAATAGGGCACTTCTTACAAAGAAAAGGTAAAGTGGCACCTCTCAGATTTGAATAGGGCAATTATCAGAGGTGAAGGGGTAATTATCAATAGTGAAAAGGGGCAATTCTAGTTAGTAGGGGCCCTTACTAGAGATTAAAAGGGCACTTACGAGAATGGAAAGTGGACACTTATTTTAAAGGAAAATGGGAACTTGTCAAAGTTAAAGGGGCACTTTTCCTATGTAAAAAGGGGCTTTTTTTACGGTACTTGAAATTGTGCTCCACCCCCCACCCCGGGGCTCGCCTCTGGTCTGCAACCTCCATAGGCTAACAACAGAAGAGGATAATAATACCAAGGTTTTGATCCCCAGTCGCAGCTCCAGAGGCTAAGTAGAACTTCATAGTCCATACATGTATGTCTGTTGAATGAAAAGAGAAAAGAATCAAAGTAAGCACATTGGTACCTACATGTACATTATCTCTATCGTTAAACATTAAAAGGTCTTGCATGTACATTGTGATTAAAGTGGACATGCATGCACATTGATATGAAATCATTGATAGGTAAATGTGAAAGAACTAATGACATCCTCAAAGTACCTAATTAGCTGTATGGACATACAAACGACTTATTCATACAGCCTACCTGTCAAAACCTCAGCAGGTCAGTAGTTCTCTTCCTATCTGAATTTGTCTCAATTCTCAGGAAATTAATTGCCTTCATCATTTATTTTACTGAAGAAGAGCATCATCCTGAAACAAAAAGAAAAAGGTTCATACATCATGATCATGGAAAAGTTATAGATCTACTCCATTGATAATTGATCTTACATTCCTTATACTTTATAGTGTCAATCATAATTCACCTTTAAAATTAAAAAAACGGAGGCTCCTTTTATGTAGGCACCCTTCCCCATTCAGTTGCTAGTAATCACTGATTCACTGAATTATTTACTCTTTAAAATCAAGAACAAACATTCACATTCTTGCAGTACTATTTCATGAATCTGCTTGCCCCAAGTTGAACTCGCCATGTCATGACCCAAGAAAGCCTATAATTAGCCAAGTTAGACCCATTCCTAAATTAAAATCAAGTCTAGATAGTAGACGGGTACATCTAACTTAGTATAGTCTTAGATAACCAAATGAAAGTTGGCCTAACCTAGTACACCCTGTATAATTATAAGTGTCGACACAACCTGGAATGTAGATTTTAAAACTAAAATGCCCTAACCGTTCAAGCCCAACTTTTCAACTCCCTAGCACGTACTGACAAGCCGAGTTGAGCCTGGGACTTTCATAGATGAAGAGTAAAGACCTGTTTCTATGCTGTGTGTGTGTTTAACTTTAAGACCACGCTACACTAGTTAAATCTAACGTTAGACCCAAGTTAGATTGTCTCTTTACGTCATCTTCCTAATTGAGCTTTATGAGAGAGGAAAAAGTGAACAGAAAATTTACTCTACTGTACTCTGTAGTGCAGTGTACTATGTAGGTCTCTAAGTAAGCTACAGGGCTTAAATTAATCCAAGGCCACCAAGGCCATGGCCTTGGATGCCCCTCTCATTGGCCTTGGAGATTTTTTGTGCCCTTTCCAATTCTTCCTATTTGTGCTGTAATATAAGAATGTGCCCTACACTACAGAAAAGTGGCCTTGCCCTAAAAATATTGAAACTTAAGGCCTGAACTTGCTGAAGCTAACTCTAAGTCTAATCTGGTCCAAATTTTTGAGTGTTAGCTATTCTTCTGACCCAAATATGAAATAGTTAATCAACAGTTGGACCTAAAACTGTAAAAGTAACAAAAAGCTTGGATCATTGATGCAGTGAAGTGATCTACTCGTATCTAATTTTCAGAGATAGTCCCGCCCGAAAGTTTGGGCCTGGGTGACGATGGCAATCGAGCTGAAATATTACTCACGACGATAAAAAACGAATCAAAAGTTCGAGTGTAGATTATTCCTAAATTCATCACATATAACAATTTTAAACCACTTCATGATGCACAGACAAACCGCAGATTCATACTATCAGCAGATATGTTTATAAATATTATTCAATTTACGAGATTTTAACGTAATTACAGCTGTACTCACCATCAAACTTTCAAAGAAAAACTCAAACTCTCACTCTGTGCAGGTGACGTCATACATTAACTATATGCATGCAGCGAAAGTCTTGTCTTCAGGCAATCGTACGTTAAAAAAATTCCATCACAGATATGAGAATAATTTCTTATTAAAATCATGGGAATGATTACAGTTATCAATCATTATACCCAAATCTGCATACAAAAAGAAGGAGAATAGTGATACAGAGACTTATTAACCGCACGTAGGATTTCTGATAAGAGCACAAAATGGAAAGGTGCCTGGAATAAAGAATAATAATAACAGTCCAACTCATGAATATTCATATTATGGGTGGTACCACCATTGCCACATTTGCATGTACAATCATTATTTATATATAATGGTTTTGCGCTTTTCATTATATATTATATAATGGAAGTGCGCTTTTCATTATATATATATAATGGAAATGCGCTTTTTATTATATATGTATAAAGGTTCGTGAACAGTTATTATTTATAAATAATAAAGAGGGAATCGTTATTATTTATAAATAATGGAAATGTGAATTGCAATTATTTATAAATAATGGCAATTATTTATAAACAATGAAAATGGGAATTGTAATTATTTATAAATAATACAATTTAGAAATGTAATTATTTATAAATAATGAAAATATGATTTGTAATTATTTATAAATAATAGCAATTATATATAAATAATGATAATGTATTTTGTCATTATATATAAATAATGAAGATATGATTTGTAATTATTTATATATAATGGCAATTATATATAAATAATGAAACGTACTTTGTCATTATTTATAAATAATGGAAATGTGAATTGTAATTATTTATAAATAATGGCAATTATATATAAATAATGAAACGTACTTTGTCATTATTTATAAATAATGGAAATGTGAATTGTAATTATTTATAAATAATGAAGTATGAATTGTAATTATTTATAAATAATGAAGTATGAATTGTAATTATTTATAAATAATGAAACTGGGTTAAGAATTATTTACAAATAAAATTGTACATTTACTTGCATTATATGTAAATAATGGTTATTATTTGTTAAATAATGATTATATAACATATAATTTGTCTATATAATAGTTTTACAAACGGCGCCTCATAGAACGTACAGTGAGGTGAGGCGAACGTAGAGTGAGGTGTAGGCTATGAGTGTATGTGTGAAGATTTTTCACGATTTCTTTGTCTATGATTGGTCAGTACGCGATTAATATTCATTTCGTAAAGTTCTAGATTTACCTCATGAATATTTATCAGGCTTCGTGACCTTTACGGTGAATTCACTTCCGCTCACGTCAAAGTCGCCTCAAAAGTGCCTACCGCTACCTACTGGTTGTGTCAGGAGCAGCTATAGTACATGGCCTATGGTAGTCTTATAGTGCAGACTCTCTTTTACGACTGACCAGGGTTTGTGCCTGCAAACTAGGATGGGGACGGGGTGTGGATACAATGATAGATGAATACAAAGAGAGAGAGAGAGAGGGGGGTGCAATGGTATATTTATGTGTCCCTCCACAGCTGAATCCCTGAGATCAAACTCTGGACCCGTATATTCTCGTGCCATGCAGGCTCCTTTCCGAATGAACGAAATATACACATGTATAAGGATGCAGGGAGGGTCAATCCCCTCTTGTTAGGAAAACAAGGCACTAAATGATATTTGAATTATTCGCTGAATATGGATCACCTACACACCTACTGATTAATTATGGTAAATGTTCATGCCCAGTATATAGGCCTGGAACACACCCGCCCCTCCGCGGTTTCCACCCACGAGTAGCAACTGTAAAGATAAACTATCTAGGCATCTAACCATGAAACAAGCAAACATCACTGCAACGTTAAATGTACATTTGTATTTATTGAACATAATGTCCCTATACTACCGACAAGCCGGCCGTCATATTTGAACCTGAAATATTTGGATTAAAATAAAAGGGTATAGGGTCTATCAAAATAATGAGCGAATTTATTGATGTGTCCTTTCAGACTTTCACTGTAACCAATACCACATTGTATTATTTTGTAATGTTATAAAGTGCTTTTTTTTTTACAGTTCTTTTTTTTTCTTCTTTTCTACAAGGATACAAACCGTTCAGTTCGATTTACAAATGTAAATCCCTTTTGTAAATTTGTGAATGGTGCAACTATAAAATCCTTCTTCCTTCACCAGTTAATACAATTTTTCAACATTGCATGTTACACTGGGTCTGAACTATCAAGCTGTGTAGACTATGAGGTTTTGTAAGTTTAGAGTCTCCGCTTGCAGACTAATTTTACCGTTATGGGTTATGGAAAGCTCATTACGATGAAATATATTTCCAAGCCATGATTTGCTTCATACCAGTCACTATATCAGCGTCTGTGATATGGTGTAATAACTAATATTGAAGCCCTACCAAAAATTGCGCTTCAAAATGATCATAAAGTGCCTCAAAAAAGTTAAACTCTTTGAGTGACTGGTTTTACCATACTTATTTCTCCCAATAGACTGTAGCGTAGGATTTTGTTTAGAATCTGAGACAAAGATACCCAATCCCTTTAAAGGTACTATGTCCCATTTGCAGGCCAAAACATGAAAAGGTTAAATTCCAACGGCATTTGAAAGACAATACTAATTTAGAACTTCCCTAATAAAAGGGGGGATTGAAAATGTCTTTAAGTGGAAAAATAACGACTATTAGTTGTCGAATCGACTTAGGAGCTATAGAGCCAGTAAGTAATAGTCTGATTTTTCAGACCATTGTACCGAATGGTCGTACGTTTTATGCTGCGCAAAGATTCAATCAGTTTAATTTTGGCCATTACAGGAAGTGGGTTATTGATGTAGACAAATGTTCATGTACCATTTACAGCTCATTTTATGTGTGTTATTACCAAAGATGAAAAAGCCACAGTGACAGTGTAGTCTAGCAAGTAAACGGGTTTCCTTGCATAATTTGAATATAAGGACACTGCTAACGTTTAAATTTCACAGATAGGACATACATGACATATTCATAATTCCTGCAAAGTTCTACAGAATTTGATGTTGGCTGCAAAAGGGACATAGTATCTTTAAGTGCCTGGTGACAAATTATTTCAGTACAAATAATTGTTACAGTCAGACTGCAAATTACATAGTGTATATTACTAGCTGTTATGACGTAGAGCAATCCACAATGTTTGTCCAACCTAGCAACAACTAACACATGCAGTTTGCATTCTAACTGATGAGATACATACAATACAATGGTATATAACATGTGAACTATTGTAATAGCTTGCGGCTAGGGAAAAGTATATAAATTTGAATAATTTCTAAAAACCGTCTAGTACTGCCTCCTTCAATTTCAAAACATTCATGTATTTCTCTCCAATCAATATACATTGTATTCAGTACAACAAACACAAATAACAACATGTATTTTTCACGTATGAACAAACTAAAGACAACGACTTGTATTCACAAAGGTGGATAATTTGAACCCAAGTTGACACACTCCATTGATTGATTGCAGAACTCAGAAATGTTCCGCAGAAGTCAGCGACAAAACAGCCAGCATATCTAAAAGACTACAAACTCAATTGAACTCATGAACGTTAAACACACACACAATTTAAGTAAGTAAGAATCTAGTAAGTTCATCTGTGCAGTTGGTGTGTATATTAAGTTGTAAATATATGCTTGTAGAAGTTGCTTCAGTAGTTTTATACCAGAGATAATTGGATCACTTGTTACAGTATATCCAAAATGTGTGACCTGCTTTTTTAGAAATACACACATATATTTACAATACAAAGAACAGGTTTTGAAAGTTTATATAAGATTCTCAAAAGTTTCAGTACTGTTTAATTCTGAGCAACATTATTTGCATTTCTGTAGTGTATATTATGACATGCAATGAGATTAGTCATTATGTCCCAAATTTAATAGTAAAATGGCGCCACCTTGTGCAGACTTGTAACAGTGAAATTATTATTATTTATTAGGCCAATCATAAAAGCACAATACAATGACATTTTGACAGATCATGCAATACATAAACAATACAAGAGGAAAAGGGAGGGAGCAACGTGTGGGCCAGGGCTCACATTACCCGGAGGCGTGTGAGCCCTCACATGCAGTAAATGAAGAGTCTTGATTGCTCTCTCTTGAAGCACATCTCTTTGGTGTAACGTGGTGTTATTTGAGCCTCCTAAGTTTAACTGATATGTACATCCATTATTAAAGATAGGATACTAACAATGTCTTCATAACTTTCACAAGGACTAGATAGGTATATCTGCACTTGTCAGTAAGAGCCAGTTCTAGAGCTAAAAATTCCAATGCTTTAATTTCCTGTAGCTATATTATTTTGACGATAACTTATTCAATAAAGAGAATGCAAAGGTTCCCTCTTTTCGATGCAAAGCAGCAAAGTCCACTGGATGAAGTCTGTTATGGTTCAAATGAAAAGAGGCGTCTTAATCCAACTACAGATCCACTATTCCTGTTTTTTTTTTTAAATCACAATAACTACTTCTTCATTGTTGCATATTTGCTCTTGTCATCATTTCAGAAGGATATTCATTCTTGTCCTCTTTTGGTTCCTCGTCTCTCTCTTTGTTCACGTGCATCCTCCTGGCCAGCATTACTCTACTTCACCATCATATGGGTGTAGTCCCAGGTCCTGTACGCTGTAAGCAGTGTCTCCGTCCTTGTTTGTTAGTTTGTTAGATTACGAATAGCTTCTACCAAACTCTTCTTCACATCAAAACATGCTATCTTCAATGCAGTATTCCCATACATGTCTTTCTAATCAATATCAACATTGCCACCCTCATGCTTGACATAGTCTTCAACTTCTGCTGTTCTGCAACAGATGCATCATTTTTAGACATGATACTGAGCAAGGTTTATTTCTTCTTAAGCTGAATCTTGGATCTAGAGAAGCTGTCAACGAATCATCTTCTATGCTTGCCTGGAAATGCATCTATGGAACAGATGCCAGATAGGAAGATGACTCTAGTTTACATGCCATGTCTACAGGGTCTACAGTACATGTATGTAATGTAACAAAGAGAAGGATAATGAATTACAGTCACAACTCCTTCGTTACATGTAGGAAAAAAAACCCCAAGATTTCTGCATTGAACGCACATGGACTGTGAACAAGGTTGGCATAGGTGCAGGGGTGGCGGTCCCGGTAGGGGCAGGGACGGGGGAACTCCCCGGAAAATTGAAAAAGTGAAGAAGAAAAAATGTATACCCGCGCGGTAGCAAAAACTGACTAAAGACTGCAAGACACTTTTAGGCTCTGGGGGCCCAAGAGTGCAGCCTTTATGGGTAGACAAATAAGATGCAAAAATGTTCCCTCCCATAATATCCTTCAAAATGTACAAGTAGATATTATAGAAAATCTGTATTCCGTTGGTATCACATGAGCACAAGATAATTACATTATGTTTCTAGCAATTCCCCCCCCCCCGGTCATGAAAAGAAATCGCCGCCCCTGCATGGGTGTACTAGAAATTAGGCAATTGCAATTGTGATGAACCATCTCTTAGATGCATGCAATATTGTATGTAGTATTAAGGCCAAAAACTTATTTCATGCATACCTGAAAAGAAAATGCAATAGGAATACACCCATGCAAGTGAATTTTAACAGTCAGGAAGAATTCTTCAACACACAGGTCTGTGAATTTACGATATGACTTGGGTAGGTATACTATATGAGAGGTATATAGCCCCCAAAACAGCAAATGACAAAGTTTTCGACATGGCTAAGCGATAACCTGTTACAAACTCTTCTAATCATTGAGTAACTTGTGTCATTTTCCATTCGATAAGACCACTGACATAATTTTCTATAAACTACAAGTAAATTCCTGTACATATCTGTCCATTCTAAAATCAGTAATATTTATATTGGAGAATTAGCAAACAGTAAGCAAAAAAATCCAATCAGATGTGGCTCATTTAAAGTACCGTAAGTCATTCACAGGAACAATATTGAGAGTCATTCACAGGAACAATATTGAGAGTTTGAAGTTTGTAGTGGCAGAGATATACATGCATGCCTCATGCAAAGCCCTCCACCTACATGTATGTAAATTCCAGTGGATCATAATAAAACAGTTCATGCAGCATGGAACAGAGCTTCATAGGAAGTCTGTCCTGATAATGGATGTTACATTTTAGAATGGTTCTTATGGTAAGCTCTTGCAAAGTGAGTACTTTAGGAGACAAGAAACTGTAGAGCCCGGTAAGGCCTGGAAGCTGGCAATCTCTTAGACAATAAGCCTCATCCTCTGCAATATCGATAGGCATGACGCCTTCGTTATTCTTCGCATGAGATGGACACCCATACCTTAGAAAAAGAAGGGCCATGTCTAGAACCATCTGAATCTCACCAGAGTACACAAGAGGCATCAATGTGTGCAGGAGCGTATTTCCATTCGTATCGATACCTATAGCTCCTTCAACTTGAACTAAGCGAATACAGACTTGCTTGAAACATTGAATAGTGTACCTATATTCTTCAAAGTCATAGTAATCTCTACAGCGACCTACTATATTACGAAGCAACATATTACAGACAGAATTTGAAAAATACATGTATGGATTCCAGGAGACTGAATCTCGACTTATCCTGCTCCGTATGACTTGGATCATCTTGACAACCGGTTCAAGGACACAATCCACGCCCTGTACTGTACAGAGATGGTCTGTAAAGGAATATAAGATCTCTGATAGGTTGATGAGAATATCTGAGACATGGCTTGTCAGGTTTTCAATTTTGACCTGCCTGATGACATCAACATAGACCTCTAGAAAATGACAAAGTAAATTCACATATTGTAGGAAGGTTCTATCATCTGTTAGGAGACTGGGGGAGCTTGTAGCTTGGCTGATACTGTCCTTCAATGACATAAGTACCCTGCCAACTGGCAGAAGTCCTTTACACTCAAGGTGGAGGCATTCCGTGAACACCCTATTAAAGGCTGCATCCAGCATATCCCGGACAAACAAAAGGCGATACCCATAATCAGCAAGGGGTTCATACACAAACTCAGGCTTCAGTGAATCTGGCAAAACACGGTCCCCAACTAGGATACCCTCAACTTTCAATGCATACTTGTCACTGTTGATCTTTCTTAGGTCATTGAGACTCCTGCATTCCGTGCGACCAAGGCAATGTTCTAACTCAGATCTACAGATACTTGCTGGCACAGCACTTGGATGTTCAGAGCGTTTCTCCACTGCCATAGTGAATGCCATGTGAGCTTTCTCATAATCATCCTTCATCATAAAAGTTGTGCCCAGAATCTCCAATGCTCTTATTTGCTCTGACTTTGGAATATAGTCTCGATTTATGTAGTGCAACACAGTTGGTAGTTTCCTATTCAGCCCAGCAATATCTGCAGGTGTAAATCCATTCTTGTTGACCTGTATCAAAGCACCATACTGTGATATCAAGGTATCAATGATTTTTGCACTTCTCTTCTCCTCTGTCTGGTTGCTCCCAGCTTCTGGGACTTTGTACGGAACACTATCTGTAGCCCAATCTTCAAAGACTCTGTTACTGTCACTGCTCTTCACTATATAGCTGACAAAATGAAGAGCAGTGTTTCCCTCTTTGAGACACCTCAGATTAGGGTCAGCTCCTTTGTCCAACAAGAATTCCACAACTTCCTTGTTTCTATCAAAGCAGGCTCTCATAAGAGCTGTTTGACCCTGCTCATTCCCTTGCTCATTCCTCTGATCAAGGTTTACGTCTCCATGACTCCTATCAATGAAGTCTTTGATGTCTTGAACATTATACTTGTCTGTAGATTGTGTCGTAATATATGTAGCTAAGTTTGTATGGCTTTTGATACCTGACAATTGTTCACTACTGTCATCAAGAGATAATTCCTCTACTTCCTTAGCTGTAGCCATACTTGCATGTGATGGTGTGTCTTGAGGATGTCTGTTTCTGTGCAGGTTCCTCCGAGTCTGAAGGCCGTCACGGTGTTGTATCTGTTGATTACAGTAACAGTTAAGCAGTTAAAAGAATCAAACTGACAATTAATGTTGTTAATATCATGTTTGGGACCAGAAGGGCGTTTTCTTGTACCATATTTTTATGCCGGCTCGTCTTTTTTTGAAAGCCCCTTTTGCTAGATTTAGTCAAGACTGTGCGATAACAATTATAAGCGACAACTCAGAAGCTAAAATTTTGTGCTGCTGAATATATTTCCTACGTTGGAAATGTTTTGTAAACCCAACGATGTGAGTAAAAATAAGCACGTTATCTTGAAGTTTAAACTTTGATATATCTTTCTAGCCTACTTGCTTTATAAATTATGAGATTTAAGTGACATTTGTGGTGCCTAGCTATAAATGAATGTCAGAGAGTACACGTGTGCAGGTGTACAGGTGAAAGTGCACAAGCTTGTGTGTATGCAAAGTACAGTACATGTAATGTACATGAATAATGAAACAGGCGTATGGGCATTTAGGTTTGGGTATCATTTAGCATTAATAATAATAATAAAATGAAATTAGAAGGTGCATATTATACAGTTTTGTAGCTCATTTGGATTATTATGAGTGTCCATGCTCTCTCTAAAAAAAGGAGACAAAATAACTGCCAGTATAATATTATACTAGTGCCGCGAATGAATTGATTTGTTGTGGAGGGTTCATGCATGTCAATGTTGTCATTATAAAGGCAGGCCTGTACATTTGTACATTTATGATAATTTATTCAGTTCATATGAGATGAAGGAACATAATGGTTTATTTAGTTGTAACAAAGTATGGAAATTTAACTTGGTTTAGCCTTTAGGCAAAATAATGATAGGAATTAACGCAAACAGGTGAGCTATGATTGCAGTACAATGTACTGTACCTTCACTGAGGTCAAGTTTATTTACATTTGGAAAGACATTATTCAAGATGAAAGAGTTATAACAATGGGGACATAATATGACTAAACAAATGTTGGCACTAATCATATCCATATCCAGACTTTGACCCGTAACTCCGGCGTGGAGATACCTTCATCAATTGTTCAAATAATGGTCATGATTTAAAAGTCGCCTCTCCCCAATGTCGATATGCACTTGTATTGTGTTATAGTAGGGTATCTCCACGCTGGAGTTACGGGTCAAAGTCTGGATACGATTCTGAGCTATAGCGCCCAAATGTTTATGACCCCGTTCTCATTCACTTCGTTGGAGCGGTCTAACTAAGACCCGTTCCTCAGGAGCGGTTCTTAGGTGAGTGAGAACGGTCAAAGTGGTCCAGGAAGTGGACTTCTGGACCGCTCAGAAGACCACCTGAGGAACGGGTCTTATTAAGAGCGGTTTGGAGCGCTCTAACGTGCGAGTGTGAACGGAAGCGTACTTTGAACGGAAGTGGTCTAGTGACGTTGCACGCGAAACATGTAGTACGGTACATACGCTTAGTATTCCGCGCGCGAAAAAATTTACCCGCTGACCTTAGCTGCCATAGCAACCAGTTGCGGATCCAGGAGGGCCCGGGGCCCGGGCCCCCTCCCCTAGCAAAAAAAAACAGGTAAAAACACCCTTTTTTGAAAAAAGAAGATGGGCCCCCTCCCCTGGCGCCCAAGGGGGGGGTGGCGGTGGAAAAAATTACCCTTCCCGTAGGGCAAGTTTTTTCGGGTGCTCACTACCCCCACTGAGCGAAAAGTCGACCGGCACGATTTTCAAATTTTCGCACGAAGTGGGCCCCTGTTTAGGCGCCCTCCCTTGCCGCCGGCTGGATCCGCCCCTGATAGCAACAAGACCACTTTGACTCGTGGAGCGGTTTGAGCCATAAAAAACTGCTCGGAGTGTGAACCCTCGCAAACCGTTCCTCAAGACCCGTTCCTCTGGAGCGGTCTAACTAAGACCACTTTCAAAGTGAGTGAGAACGGGGTCTATGTTAACATTATATTGC
The DNA here is from genome assembly GCA_037976565.1 of Mesocentrotus franciscanus. Classification (NCBI taxonomy): domain Eukaryota; kingdom Metazoa; phylum Echinodermata; class Echinoidea; order Camarodonta; family Strongylocentrotidae; genus Mesocentrotus; species Mesocentrotus franciscanus. Next base: position 269,419 of record CP137682.1, on the reverse strand, counting down.
AGATTGAAAGCTATACCTATTAGTAACAATAAGATCAAAACATTGCAAAAGTAACCAGAGTGTGTAATGTCCCCGTCTTTCATGCTTCATCTTCCGCTTTCTCTTTCTTACTTAACTTCTCTCTCTCTCTCTTCTCTGCTAGAAAGGTCATCATTTGTTATTATTTCTGAACTTCTGGGTATACACCAATGTTTAAAGACATCAGCGTGTCCACACACAAAACAATTTATCCCGAAACTCTATAACGATACGTCGTATAAAGAATCATCGTATAAATTCCAAGGTGTCCACACACAAGAAACGTCGTATAAAGAATCATCGTATAAATTCCAGGGTGTCCACACACACAAGAAAGTAATCCCAAAACTCTACAGCGAAATGTCGTATAGGTGCGCAGTTTGCTACTGCGGTCATGAAATGGAAGCGGAAAAGAGAGGTCAGGTCTCCTTTCACGCGAGATCCGACGTTAAGCCCCGCCCAGTTAGACTAGTTCCGTCCACACACAAAATTTCCGTGATTAAGCGTGATTAGGCGTGATTAGGCGTGATTAGTTATTGAGTTCTAGTTCGAAACGATGCCCAAACCTGCGTTTCGTTATACGACGTATCGTTATACGACGTATCGTTAGTAAGCGTCCACACACACAATTTCATCATATAACTATCGCGAAACGGTATAACTATCGCGAAACGGTATCACGCCTAATCACGGAAAATGTTGTGTGTGGACAGGGGGTAAGACAACCTTTTGTTTTGTAGCGTAGGGGGTGTAGGATTACCTAAGCATTTATATATATATATTTTCTAATCATATTACAGAGCACTTGTTACTTTTTTATTCTCAAGGGGTCTGTAAAATACAAGCCATGCTTTTTTAATAGACTCCTCCACTATGTTTTCACCACTGTGCCAATCTTAAATGATTTATTTGAATAACTGTATAATCATTTGTCGTATCTTTTGTCTAATATTATGTTATTGAATTTGTATATATTGCATATTCATTTGATTATGTTATATTATGTGGAAAATAAAAGAAACCTTGAAACCTTGAAACCTTGAACCTGCACTGCTGAATGCAAGGTATCTCTTCATGGCTTGTCTGGTTATGTCGCCGATGGTGTGTGTGTGTGTGGGGGAGGGGGTGGCTTATACCTCTGGCTCCAGACAATTTAGCTTTAGACCCAACCTACCATGGTGGAACAAACACCTCAGTAAGATGGCTAGGCAGAAGAAGAGGGCCAGACACAAGACTAAAGTCACCAATAACGAAAAAGACTGAGCAGGTACAAACCACTCCAAGCTCGTTTCAGATCTATGAACAGAGCAGCCCACAAGATCTACCGTACTACGTTCTTCACACCTGATCTAGGAGAAAGGTTTACCAACAAGGCTTTTTCATATTTCAAAAGCAGGAGCTAGAAGGGACACAGTTGGGCCTCCTGTACTCGGCCTGAATGGATGAGAATCATCTCTGCCATGCGAAAAGGCCCAGATATTAAATGATCACTTCTGCCATGTCTTCACCCTTGAGGATCCTATACCTATAATAATTGGCATGACAAGACTGGTGATGGCATCACTGGAGACTTACCAAGACTTCCTGACTTGACCATCAATGTAGACGGTATCACCAAGCGCCTCCGATCCACGAAGGTGAAGAAAGCACACGGTCCCGATGAAATTCCCAACATTATTCTCAAGGAGGCCAAAGATGAGATTGCCCCACTTTTGACTACGATATCCCACAAATCCCTAGATGAAGGTGACAACCCATTTAATTGGAGGTCTGCTAACGTTGTTCCAATATACAAGAAAGGAGACCGTCACTCACCAGAGAATTACTGGCCAGTCTCCTTAACGTCCCACTCTTGTAATATTTTGGAACATGTTATTTACATGCAGACACATCATCCAGCATCTTGATGATCATGAATTTCTTAAATGAAAACCAAGATGGATTTTGGAAACACTGAAGCTGTGAGAGCCAGCTCATTCTTACAATAGAAGACCTGATACGATCATTCGACCAGGGTACTCAGGGCGTTATGATTCTCGACTTCAGCAAGGCCTTTGATAAGTTACCTCATCAAAGACTTCTCTTCCTACTTTGCAAGTGTGGCATTCAAGTTCAACTTCTTAAGTGGGATCGACATTTGGTTGACAACAAGGAGAGTAGTCGTTGATGGGGAATGCTCAGCCTTTGCTGAAGTACTGGCAGGCGTCCTGCAGGGGTCCGTCCTCGTATATCAATGATATCAATATAATGTATGAGGCTATTTGCAGATGATTGCATTCTCTAGCTACCGAGCGATTAAGACAATCAAGGACACTGTAATCCTCCAGGCGGATCTGAACAGGCTCTCTACATGGGCAGAGAAGTGGCAAAGGAAATTCAACGGTACCAAGCGCTACGTTCTTCGAATTTCCAGGAGACATAACCTCATCAACCAAGCATACTACATAAATAGTACTACCCTCAAGGAGGTGAACCACCAGCTCCTTCAGAGTGGAACTATAACCAACAACTTATCCTGGGAGAACCAATTGAATAAAGTAGTCAAAAGGCCAACCGTATGCTCGGGATGATTTGTCGAAATCTGTCTGGCTTCTCTAGTACCAAGAAGATCAGAGAAGCTGCATTCACATGTCAAGTGAAGCTTCATCTAGAACATGCCTGTGGCGTGTGGGATCCTTACTTAAGCATGCACATATCAACAAACTGGAGGGAGTTCAGAACAGAACAGAAAATATGGAATAGACGTCCATGTATCAGACTAGTGAACTAAAATGGCAACCACTACAAAGTCAACTTTTTATGGCTAGCCACTCGCTTTTCTTCAAATCCATCAAACTCAAAGGACAAAGATCAAGTCGCCATACTCTGGCCTGAATACATTACACAAGCCTAGAAGATACTCAAGGGACACCATATAGTCTCTCTTTCTCAAACATAAGATGCAACGCGGATGTTATCGGCTCACCTTCTTTCCAAGATCCATTCAGGCCTGGAATCGAGCCCCCCAAGCATCGTTGCCTGCAACTGAGTTGAAACCTTCAAAACCAGACTCTGGGCCGGGAAGCGATCCAAAGGGGTAATAGCATATAGTCCCTCCCCACAACTGCAATATGATGGGACGATAACGTTCTTATTGGTCATCTACATGTATATATCCCTCTTGAGGATCAGGACCAGGATCAGAACAGATGTAGATACAGAGATGATATCATATGCACTATATCTGACATCATCATGAAAAGCATCAAATGTCGATCATTTACTGAACATGTTGCACAACCCAGCAAATATACATGTGTCTGAATGGTACAATTACAACCTACGATTAAGATTAGCAAAGACTCGACTGGGTCGTGAGTTTTGCTCGCGATCGCGCTCGCGCACCGGCCACGAATTCATGGCCACACCCAAACGCACGGCACAGTTCAAGGCCAAATCAGGAGCTAATTCAATGCCTGCAAGCTGCATGAAGCTCGTGCCAGCGGCAGCGGCTACGGCGGAGCTCGATCGCTATTTATCTCATTTTTAATCCCAATGAATCACCAAATCACACCATGTACAACGCTATAATTCAAATTATGACTAAGACGAAAGGCTAAGTTAGCAAAGTTACCTCGGCGTCGCCCAGTCGTAGAATCCTTCTAGGTGATTTTTGTCGTCGTCTTGTATAATCGTTAATTATATGCTTCTTCTTTCGTCCATTTCATTTGCAGGCCAAAAAAATGAGAAGGTTAAATTCCAACGGCATTTGAAAGACAACGAATGGTCGTACGTTTTGTGCTGAACTGTAGCTGTCTGCATGCACAACACAAGAAGTGGGTTATTGACGTAGTAGACAAATGCTCATGAGACATGACGTCATGTACCCTTTTCAGCTCATTTTATGTATGTTATTACGAAAGAAAATTGACCTGAAGAAAAAAAGAAGTCAGTCAGTCACTCAATAGTGTCTGACAGTGAAGTCTAAAAGGTAAACGGGTTTCCTTGCATAATTTGAATACTATGCTAATAATTATACTAGGACACTAGCTGATATAATGTTTGCATTTCACAGATAGGACATACATGACATATTTATAATTCCTGCAAAGTTCTACAGAATTTGATGTTGGCTGCAAAAGGGACATATATTGTAAACTAATAAAAATGCCCTCTCACAAATATATATTTAAAACAACAATCATCCAAAATCACTGCCAAGCTCAAATAATTAATCCTCTCTCCTAAATCTCCAACATAAAAGTAACAGAGCCCTAAATCAAAACGACTGACTCAGATGAAGTCCAGTGCAGCTAGGTCTGCATGTGTTTTATTATAGGCTGCCATGCAGCATCATATTCAACATTCTTTTAAGCAAAGTATATTCAAATGAAATACATCATAAACCAACTTAGTAGCAAAATAGGATTTAGGAGTAGACTGAATATTCAAAGGAAAAGGAGAAGCCGAACCAATGATAAGTAAGAAGTGGAAATACCTAAGATCCATGAATAAAGAATGAGAAGAGAACAAAGGAACATAGAAGACTTGGTATGGTATGGAGAGGTAATGAATGGAGGAAGGAATCGGGTTGAGTGATAAAGTAAATCATGTAAGTGAATAACAAATGATATGAAATGAATATGTATAGAGCGAAGAGACAAGAGAAATAAATAGTAACTGTAACAAATACAAGTATGGAAGGAGTCTAAGTTTAACTCTTACGGTATCTTTAACTTGATTAATTTATCATTATTTGATGGCAATTAGTCATACTATACTTGAATATTGTTGCTAATTATGACTTCTCCCCCTCTCTCTCTCTCTTTCTCAATTGATAATTATTTGTATAGTTTCTATATTTCTCTTTCTTTTTTCATTCCTCACAAAATTATGTAGGCGTACAATACATATCTATTTGAGCTCTTTATCTTACTCTTAGCTACATGTAAATTTACACTAAAAAAATCCGCATAATGAATATATGTATGGTGGTGGTGAAGGGATACCGAAATTAAAATCAAAGAACTACCGCTCATTTTTTAAATAGTAAAAATCAAACGGGGGTGGGGTTAGGGTGTACATTCTTGAAGCTGCTACTTTGGTTTAAAAACTGAAAGGGCACAGGCCGGATATAATATGCCCCCTGTATCTGCTAGTGATCTGTATATTACACCCGTATTTTCGAGCAGTCACGTGATATTAATATAATCTCATTCCCGACCATGCAGCATATATACCCGGCCCTCGATCAGCATATACCCTCACCCTCCTCAGCATAATAAATTATACCCTACTATAGTAGAGAATTAAGTGTGTAGATGGTTTGTCAATGGATATTGGAAAGCGTGTTCACTAATCACACAACATAACTCTATTTTTTATTTAGCTACGAGGAAGCAAGGTTGCACGTACTGACAATAAAATACAAGATAAAAAGGATTCCCTTTTCGTTATTTTATTGGGTACTGTCGTACTGATGTTGCAGACAACGCTTGCAAAGTGTAGTCGAGCAAATAAATGATTCGATCAGAATCGTATGAATGAGAATTGATAATATTGCACGGAGTTACAATAGATCTACATTGAATGATCATAGATGAGAATGAACATGAATAAATGCAATGAATAAATAGATCAGAGCTTACGACACGGTGGTAGAAATGAAGTCGAAAGTCCAATGAAGATGATGAGATTTAGATGTGAAGAACGAAGGAAGGGCTCTCGCGATGATGGTGCGGAGGCTTGATGGCGGAGATGTATAGCTTCGTTGTCGTGGCTGAAGAGCCGTGAAGAATGATCTCGACGCTGACGCTCGTGATGATGATGATGATGAATGAAACTCTCAGGCGAGAAGAGAAGAAATGAGTGGTGCTCGATGACGAAACAGTAGTAAGCAGTGAGTCGCTCGATGTCGGGAGGCCAGAGAAGAAATGCAGAGCTACAGTGAATCGAGCTTGTGGTCATGCCAGAGCTACCGAAGCGAAGTGACTGGCAGCTCCCAGTGGAGAATCAAGCACCATGTCGGTCCCGATTATATCGTTCCACTGGGAGACTGCCATCCCGCTGGAGACGGCAGAGAAAGAGTTGATGTGTCATGCAAAAGGTGAAAGGCACGGAAGAATATAAAGCCCGGAGAGGAACTCATGTAGACGTCTTGACTCAACTGAAGATGTAAAGCAGGAGTGAAGAAAACCTCGTGGCGTTGAAAATACGCGGAGTGAACGGTGCGCGGAACCACGATGCGCGATTGGAGGAATGAACGCGCGTGGTCCGGATAAATGAATATAAATAAGTATAGCGTGATGGAAAATTACTGGGAAATAGAAACATGAATATAGTGCGAATGTATGAGTCGCTATGTAAACTGTATATGGGCATTTGAATATGCATGGTTAGGCTTATGGTTTTGCCACCCCTATTATCCTTAATTGTTTATGGATTATACTAAATTAGTATAACGGAATGTGTCAGGGCCAGAAAATTGCGAGTCATGTGTTCTGAAATGTTCTGAACGGTTTTTGCCGAAGGAAAATTTATGGATAATCATAATTATGCAGCGCCCAAGTGAAGGTTGTGAATATAAATCATATGAGGCTTAGCCCATGCAATATGGCGGATCGGGGATCAAGACACTATATAGTTTTCAATCTCCTTTACAACTGATGATTTGCCTTCTCGCCCCCCTCCCTAGCACGCCTTTCAAAAAACAAAATTCAGATTTGTGACCCATGCACTCACATATACATTCTCATTTATCCGCCCCAGAGTCCGGTGCATGGTCACCCCAGCAGAGGGTGACACGTATGACCGTTACCACAAATGCAAATAACCCCCTTTTGCGGTCAAACAAGGACAAAATCAAAACTTTAATGGAATACCCCTATTTATAAGATTGTAAGGACATTTTCGCAAATTTACACCTATTTTACCATATTTCAAGGACAAGACATTTTTTCTTCCCGGTTTTTCTTTTCCCTTTTCCTGACCCCTATTTTCTATATTACGAGGAATATTTTGTCTGCGGACAT